>WNWK01038151.1:0-18093 GCA_009830355.1 Cherax destructor | reverse complement strand
TACACTTTGTTTTCACCCCCAGTGTTGCAAACTGACTTTTTCCCCACACACCAACCTCTTCTCTATCAGTTTAAAATCCTAGGCATGTCAGCAATGGCCTCTCATCGAGTTGGCAATTTTTTCCCCTGTCCCAGAAAATGTACCCCATCCCTTGCATACATATCATGTTTGCCAAAAGTTGCCCCAGTTGTCAATGAATGGGATGCAAGTTCCTTGCAGTATCTGTCTAGCCAGCAATTTACCAATTGCCCTAGAAAACCCATTTTTTCCCACCCCCCTTCTAGCAAGATGCTCATATAATGGGCCCCCTCCTTGTTTAAATTAAACAACCTGTACTTATCTGACTCTTCTCCCTCCCCTTTCCCCAATATCATTTCCCCCAGCACTGAGACAGATAAGGGGCCTTTCATTACCTGACATGATATTATCAACCACTATGTCTCAACACCAGCCCAGGAAGCACACCCTCCTCTCCCTTCTTATTCCTATTACAGAAAGCAGGTCCATTTTCTTCCCCCGGAGTCACCTACCACAAAATTGTTACCTCTATTAGCAGGGAAGTACCCTTTACCTTCACTGGCCCTGAACTCATCCTGAAGAACAGAGAAGCGATTTCCCCCTTCAATTTTTTCTTAATTTCTTTTTTTTATTTCCCCTTCTGGGAACCACTGCTACTTGAGCCTCACTCCTTAGCCTTTTTTTCCCCACCCTCCTCCAGGGTGGCAGACTCCCCTCACTCTGGATCCCCTTTTCCCCCCCACCCCCACCCACTCTCCCTTCCCAAAACCCTTTGAGGTGAACCTTCACCTCTTTTTTTTCTCCTGGAGAAGCAGGACCTCCCCCTTTTTTCCAAACCCATTAAACCCTTTCACCCCAAAGCTTTTTGCCATAAAATTTAAAAACTTTGATAAAGAACAACCCGAAACCAAGACCAATGCCTAAGCTTTAAATAAGGCAACAAATTTTGGGATTTTCAAGAAGAAAAGGGGAAATAAAAGGGGAGAAGAGTGGGGGGCCACAAGGGGGTTAAGGGGAGGATTTGGGGCCCCCTTTTTGTTCAAATTCATAAAAGACAAGAGAGGGAAAAATAGCGACATAAGCTTGCCGTGACAAAAAAGCCGTCCCTTATTCAAATGAGGGAGCACTCCCGGAAGATTTAAAATGATGAGTGGTGGAAGTGGCAGATGCAGTTTAATGTTGAAAATTTTAAATATTGGACAGGACAATAACCATCCCCATATAAATAAATAATGTAATCTTAATACTACTGATTGCAAAAAGGATTTGGGGTTCTGGTTGGCAAAAAATTAAAACCAAGACGGAGTGCAAAATGTTCGCAATAAAGCAAACAGAATCCTTGGCTTCATATCAAGAAGCATAAATAATAGGAGTCCTCAGGTTCTTCAACTCTATATATCCTTGGTTAGGCCTAATCTAGATTATGCTGCACAGTTTTGGTCACCGTATTACAGAATGGATATAAATGCTCTGGAAAACGTACAGAGGAGGATGACTAAGTTGATTCCATGTATCAGAAATCTTCCCTATGAGGATAGACTGAGGGCCCTGAATCTGCACTCTCTAGAACATAAGAACATAAGAAAGGAGGAACACTGCAGCAGGCCTACTGGCCCATGCGAGGCAGGTCCAAATCTCCCACCGACTTAAGCCAATGCCCCGACCCATCCAGGTCAGGTTACGTTCACTTAAGGAAGGAGCACGGCATCTGACCTAGTAGCACAAACTAGTCAGGTCCAACTCACACCCACCCGCACCCACTCATATATTTATCCAGCCTATTTTTAAAACTACACAACGTTTTAGCCTCTATAACTGTACTCGGGAGTTTGTTCCACTCATCGACAACTCTATTACCAAACCAATGCTTCCCTATATCCTTCCTGAATCTGAATTTATCCAACTTAAAGCCATTGCTGCGAGTCCTGTCAATACTACATATTTTTAGCACGCTATTTACATCACCTTTATTTATTCCTGTTTTCCATTTATACACCTCAATCATATCCCCCTAATTCTACGCCTTTCTAGAGAGTGCAGATTCAGGGCCCTCAGTCTATCCTCATAGGGAAGATTTCTGATACATGGAATCAACTTAGTCATCCTCCTTTGTACGTTTTCCAGAGCATTTATATCCATTCTGTAATACGGTGACCAAAACTGTGCAGCATAATCTAGATGAGGCCTCACCAAGGATATATAGAGTTGAAGAACAACCTGAGGACTCCTATTATTTATGCTTCTTGATATGAAGCCAAGGATTCTGTTCGCTTTATTGCGAACACTTATGCACTGCTGTCTTGGTTTTAGATTACTGCTAACCAGAACTCCTAAATCCTTTTCGCAATCAGTAGTAAGATCTATATTATTTAGTTTATATGTGGCATGGTTATTGTCCTGTCCAATATTTAGAACTTTGCATTTATCTATATTAAACTGCATCTGCCACTTCTCCGACCACTGCATCAGTCTATTCAAATCTTCCTGGAGTGCTCTAATGTCCTCATTTGAATGAATTGGACGGCCTATTTTGGTGTCATCGGCAAACTTGCTTATGTCGCTATTTATTCCCTCATCTATGTCGTTTATGTAGATTGTGAACAACAAGGGGCCCAATACTGACCCTGTGGAACACCCTGTGACACTTCCCCCACTGATTTCTCCCCATTTATGCAAACTCTGCTGCCTATTTGTCAACCATGCCTCTATCCAGGAAAAAATTTCTCCTCCTATTCCGTGTGCCTTAATTTTCCTCAATAGTCTCTGATGTGGGACTCTATCAAAAGCCTTACTGAAGTCCATATACACAATATCATATTCATTACCATGATCTACCTCCTCAAACACCTTAGTGAAAAAGTTATTAAATTTGTAAGGCAGGAACGCCCTTTTGTAAAACCGTGCTGAGATTCTTTGATTAATTTATGCTTTTCAAGATGGCTGAATTGCCTCGGCAATTATTGATTCCATAAATTTTCCCACTATGGAGGTTAGGCTTATTGGTCTATAGTTCGAAGCTAAGGACCTGTCACCTGCTTTGAAAATAGGTATTACATTCGCCATTTTCCACTTATTTGGCACCATGCCAGTTTGCAGTGATATGTTGAAAAGATTAGCCAACGGGTTGCGAAGCTCCTCTTTACATTCCTTTAGAACCCTTGCATACAGTTCATCAGGGCCAGGGGATTTGTTAGGTTTCAATTTATCTATTTGTCTAAGGACCATGTCACTTGTGACCCTAATCGTGCATAGTTTACTATCATCCTGTTCTACATAATTAATTATTTCTGGAATATCGCTAGTATCTTCCTGTGTAAAAACTGAGAGGAAGTAAGTGTTAAACATTCTACACATTTCCTTATCACTGTCGGTGAGCTGACCTGAGTGACTTTTGAGTGGGCCTATCTTGTCCCTAATCTTACTTCTGTATACCTGAAAAAATCCTTTTGGGTTAGTCTTCGATTCTCTCGCAACTTTAACCTCATAGTCTCTTTTGCTTTTCTTATTCCCTTTTTTATTTCTCTCTTTAACTGAATATATTGATTACCTAATTGCCCCTCTCTCTTTTGATTCGCCTATATATGCCTCTCTTTTGACCAATGAGATGTTTTAATCTATTGTTCATCCATTTAGGATCATTTTTGTTTGATCTGATTTCCCTATTAGGAACATAAGCTGTCTGAGCAGCTAGAACTATTCTCTGGAAAACGTCATATTGGCAATCACCACCTACCTGACCCACTGTCAGGTCATTCCAGTTCAGCCTACCCAGGTAATTTTTCAGTCCTATGAAATCAGCCAGGCGGAAGTCAGGGACAGAGACTTGATTTCCATTAGTAGGGTAATTCCATGATATATTAAAACTGAGTGATTTGTGATCACTTTCCCCAAGCTCATCATTAACCTCAAGATTATTAACTAGCGTTTCCCTGCTGGCAAGAACCAAGTCTAGCAGGTTATTTCCTCTAGTTGGTTCTGTCACCAACTGTTTCAAAAACAATCCTGAATCGTATCAAGAAAGTCACTTGACTCTAAATTTCCTGTCAAATTGCTCCAGTCAATTTGTCTAAAGTTGAAATCTCCCATTAGCACAACATTTTCATGTGTAGATGCCTTACGAATTTCATCCCATAGAAGTTTACTGCACTCCCTATCAAGATTTGGGGGCCTGTAAATCACACCCAAAATAAGTTTTACACGGCCCTCAAGAAGCTGTAACCAAAGAGATTCAGTGGCTGACGCTTCTAATTTTATATCTTGTCTAACACAACACTTTAAATTGTCTCTGACGTATCATCGCTACTCCACCACCCTTCCTGTTGACCCTATCAGTGTGGAATAATTTATAGCCTTGTATGTGACATTCAGAAGGCAACTCTCTATCTTTCAGATTGAGCCAGGTCTCTGTTATAGCAATAATATCTATGTTTCCTGCACTTGCAATTAATCTTAGCTCATCTATCTTATTTCTTACACTCCTGCTATTAGTATAGTAAACCTTAAGGGAGCTAGTCTCTTGTTTTCCCTGCTGTCTCCCTTTGTTTGCTGTCCTGATCCATTGCCCTTATTTGTAACTTTATGATGAATGTCTTTTATACACTTACTGTTTTCAGCCCTAGTGTTGCAAACTGACTGTTTCCACACACACCCATACCTCTATCATCTATCAGTTTAAAATACTAGGCATGTCAGCAATGGCCCTCTCAATCGAGTTGGCAAGTGCTTCCACCCCTGTCCCAGAGAGATGTACCCCATCCCTTGCATACATATCATGTTTGCCATAAAAGTTGTCCCAGTTGTCAATGAATGGGATTGCAAGTTCCTTGCAGTATCTGTCTAGCCAGCAATTTGCACCAATTGCCCTAGACAACCATTCATTTCCCACTCCCTTCTAGGCAAGATGCTACATATGATTGGGACCCCTCCCTTGGACTTAATTAGCTCTATAGCTGACCTGTACTTATCTAGCAACTCTTCTCTCCTACCCTTCCCAATATCATTTCCACCAGCACTGAGACAGATAATGGGCTTGTTCCCATTACCTGACATGATATTATCTAACCTGTTGACTATGTCTCCAACACCAGCTCCAGGGAAGCACCCCCTCTCTCTCGCCCTCTTATTCCTATTACAGAAAGCACGGTCCATATATCTTACCTGCGAGTCACCTACCACAAGAATTTGCTTACCTCTATTAGCAGGGGAAGTAGTACCTTTACCTTCACTGGCCTCTGAGTACACTCATCCTGAAGAACAGAGAAGCGATTTCCTACCTTCAAATCTTCTCTTAACTTTCCTTATTTTGATGTTCCTGCCATTACTGGGAACCACTTGCCACTTGTAGCAGGTGCTGGACTGCACCTCACTCCTAGTAGCCCTTTCCTCCTTCCCCCCTTTACCCTCCTCGCAGGTAGTGGCAGACTGCACCTCACTACTGGTATCCCTTTTCCCCTCCACCACTCCAGCCACTTCATTCCCACTTCCAACGCCATAGAGGTGAACCTTCAGCCTCCTAAATTCCTCCTGGAGAAGCAGGAGCTCCCTCCTCAACACCCCAACCTCACACTTTAAAACACTGCAGCAGCTAGCCATAATTGCACCCCTTCACACTAATTCCCAAAGCAGCTCAGGGCATGCGACCACTCGTGACCACTGACCACAGGGGGGGATATGATTGAGGTGTATAAATGGAAAACAGGAATAAATAAAGGGGATGTAAATAGCGTGCTAAAAATATCTTGTATTGACAGGACTCGAAGCAATGGCTTTAAGTTGGATAAATTCAGATTCAGAAGGGATATAGGAAAGCATTGGTTTGGTAATAGAGTTGTCGATGAGTGGAACAAACTCCCGAGTACAGTTATAGAGGCTAAAACGTTGTGTAGTTTTAAAAATAGGCTAGATAAATATATGAGTGGGTGCGGGTGGGTGTGAGTTGTACCTGACTAGTTTGTGCTACTAGGTCAGATGCCGTGCTCCTTCCTTAAGTGAATGTAACCTGACCTGGCTGGGTCGGGGCATTGGCTTAAGCCGGTGGGAGACTTGGACCTGCCTCGCGTGGGCCGGTAGGCCTGCTGCAGTGTTCCTTCTTTCTTATGTTCTTATGTTCTTATACTACAGCTCTGTACATCATTAGTAAGGCCTGACTTAGATTATGCAGGTCAGTTCTGGTCTCCATATTACAGAAAGGATATAAATTCGTTAGAAAATATTCAGCGAATAATGAGAAAATTAATCCATTGCTTAAGAAATCTTCCTTACGAAGAAAAATTACATAAATAACCCGCATAAATGGAGAGAAATCAGAGTGGGGACGAGTCACAAGTGGTGTTCCACATGGGTCAGTGTTGGGCTCTTTGTTGTTCACAGTTTACATAAACGACATAGATGAGGGAATAAACAGCGACATAAGCAAGTTTGCTGACGACACCAAAATAGGCCGTCGAATTAATTCTGACGAGGACACTGGAGCACTGCAGGAAGATCTGAATAGACTGATGTAGTGATCGGAGAAGTGGCAGATGCAGTGTAGACAAATGAAAAGTTCTATGCATTGGAAAGGAAAATAACCATGACAATTATAAACTAATGTACATCTTAATATCACTGATTTCTAACAAAAATTAGGAGTTCTAGTTAGCAGTAATCTAAAACCAAGACAACAGTGAGCAAGTGTTCGCAATGAAGCGAATAGAATTCTTGGCTTCACATAAAGAAGCATAAATAACAGGAGTCTTCTGGTTGTTCTTCAACTCTATATATCCTTGGTTAGGCCTCTTTTAGATTATGCTGCACAGTTCTGGTCACCATTTTAGAATGGATATAAATGCACTGGAAAACGTACAAAGGAGGATGACTAAGTTGATTCCATGTATCAGAAATCTTCCCTATGAGGATAGACTGAGGCCCTGAATCTGCACTCTCTAGAAAGGCGTAGAATTTGGGATGATATGATTGAGGTGTATAAATGGAAAACAGGAATAAATAAGGGGGATGTAAATAGCGTGCTAAAAATATCTAACCAAGACAAGACTCGCAGCAATGGTCTCAAATTGGAAAAAATATATTCAGAAAGGATATAGGAAAACACTGCCTTGTTGATAAGACCCTGATCCACCATGAGGCCTGGTCTCAGACCGAGCCGCAGGGGCGTTGACCCCCGAAACCCTCTTCAGGTAAACTCTAGGTAACAGTTAATGAGTGGAACAAAATCCCGAGCAACGTCACTGAAGCTAAAATGTGCCACGGGCCTGGTGGCAAAGCTTTCACTTAACACGGTGAGGATCTGGGTTCGATTCCCGGCGAAGAGGTGGAAACGTCGGACGTGCTTCCTTACATTGACTGGAGCAATTTGACAGGAAATTTAGAGTCAAGTGACTTTCTTGATACGATTCAGGATTGTTTTTTGAAACAGTTGGTGACAGAACCAACTAGAGGAAATAACCTGCTAGACTTGGTTCTTGCCAGCAGGGAATCGCTAGTTAATAATCTTGAGGTTAATGATGAGCTTGGGGAAAGTGATCACAAATCACTCAGTTTTAATATATCATGGAATTACCCTAATAATGGCAATCAAGTCTCTGTCCCTGACTTCTGCCTGGCTGATTTCATAGGACTGAAAAATTTCCTGGGTAGGCTGAACTGGAATGACCTGACAGTGGGTCAGGTAGGTGGTGATTGCCAATATGACGTTTTCCAGAGAATAGTTCTAGCTGCTCAGACAGCTTATGTTCCTAATAGGGAAATCAGATCAAACAAAAATGATCCTAAATGGATGAACAATAGATTAAAACATCTCATTGGTCAAAAGAGAGGCATATATAGGCGAATCAAAAGAGGAGAGGGGCAATTAGGTAATTAATATATTCAGTTAAAGAGATAAATAAAAAAGGGAATAAGAAAAGCAAAAAGAGACTATGAGGTTAAAGTTGCGAGAGAATCGAAGACTAACCCAAAAGGATTTTTCAGGTATACAGAAGTAAGATTAGGGACAAGATAGGCCCACTCAAAAGTCACTCAGGTCAGCTCACCGACAGTGATAAGGAAATGTGTAGAATGTTTAACACTTACTTCCTCTCAGTTTTTACACAGGAAGATACTAGCGATATTCCAGAAATAATTAATTATGTAGAACAGGATGATAGTAAACTATGCACGATTAGGGTCACAAGTGACATGGTCCTTAGACAAATAGATAAATTGAAACCTAACAAATCCCCAGGCCCTGATGAACTGTATGCAAGGGTTCTAAAGGAATGTAAAGAGGAGCTTAGCAAACCGTTGGCTAATCTTTTCAACATATCACTGCAAACTGGCATGGTGCCAAATAAGTGGAAAATGGCAAATGTAATACCTATTTTCAAAGCAGGTGACAGGTCCTTAGCTTCGAACTATAGACCAATAAGCCTAACCTCCATAGTGGGAAAATTTATGGAATCAATAATTGCCGAGGCAATTCGCAGCCATCTTGAAAAGCATAAATTAATCAACGAATCTCACCACGGTTTTACAAAAGGGCGTTCCTGCCTTACAAATTTAATAACTTTTTTCACTAAGGTGTTTGAGGAGGTAGATCATGGTAATGAATATGATATTGTGTATATGGACTTCAGTAAGGCTTTTGATAAAGTCCCACATCAGAGACTATTGAGGAAAATTAAGGCACACGGAATAGGAGGAGAATTTTTTCCTGGATAGAGGCATGGTTGACAAATAGGCAGCAGAGAGTTTGCATAAATGGAGAGAAATCAGAGTGGGGAAGCGTCACGAGCGGTGTTCCACAGGGGTCGGTATTGGGCCCCTTGTTGTTCACAATCTACATAAACGACATAGCTGAGGGAATAAATAGCGACATAAGCAAGTTTGCCGATGACACCAAAATAGGCCGTCCAATTCATTCAAATGAGGACATTAGAGCACTCCAGGAAGATTTGAATAGACTGATGCAGTGGTCGGAGAAGTGGCAGATGCAGTTTAATATAGATAAATGCAAAGTTCTAAATATTGGACAGGACAATAACCATGCCACATATAAACTAAATAATGTAGATCTTAATACTACTGATTGCGAAAAGGATTTAGGAGTTCTGGTTAGCAGTAATCTAAAACCTAGACAGCAGTGCATAAGTGTTCGCAATAAAGCGAACAGAATCCTTGGCTTCATATCAAGAAGCATAAATAATAGGAGTCCTCAGGTTGTTCTTCAACTCTATATATCCTTGGTTAGGCCTCATCTAGATTATGCTGCACAGTTTTGGTCACCGTATTACAGAATGGATATAAATGCTCTGGAAAACGTACAAAGGAGGATGACTAAGTTGATCCCATGTATCAGAAATCTTGCCTATGAGGATAGACTGAGGGCCCTGAATCTTCACTCTCTAGAAAGGCGTAGAATTAGGGATGATATGATTGAGGTGTATAAATGGAAAACAGGAATAAATAAAGGGGATGTAAATAGCGTGCTAAAAATATCTAGTATTGACAGGACTCGCAGCAATGGCTTTAAGTTGGATAAATTCAGATTCAGGAAGGATATAGGAAAGCATTGTCTTGCCAGAGGCGCGCCTGTACTACAGTTTAGATCCCTCTCCAAATTGTAAATATTCCTACCTCTCGTTCAGAGGGAAAGAACAGTACTCCCACCTCCAGGACTCAAGTCTGGCTAACCGGTTTTCCTGAATACCTTCATAAATGTTACCTTACACTCCAACAGCATACTAAGTCATAAAAAAAATAATTGCCTCCACTCCTATCTATTGATATTGATCAATATGTTCAGTTCTTATGTTCTTATGGAACAGTGCAGTAGGCCTGTTGGCCCATACTGGGCGGGTCCTTTACAATCCAACCCACTAGTAGAAAATTTTCCCAACCCATTTTCAGTGCTACCTTAACAATAAGCTCTGATAAATCTATTTACTCATGTGCGAGTCCCACTCAAATCCAACCCCTCTCACTCATGTATTTATCCAACCTAAACTTGAAACTACCCAAGGTCCTAGCTTCAATAACCCTACTAGGCAGTCTGTTCCACTCATCAACTACCCTATTTCCAAACCAATAATTTCCTATATCCTTTCTAAATCTAAACTTATCTAATTTGAATCCATTATTGCGGGTTATCTCTTGGAGGGATATCCTGATGACATTATTTATATCCCCTTTATTAATACACATCTTCCACTTATACACTTCGATTATGGAAATATAAACACATAGGCAGTATAATGTGAGCCTTTATTGACAACGTTTCGCCCACACAGTGGGCTTTATCAAGTCAAACAGATCTACCTTTGTGAAAGGTACAAGAGTATATACAGGATGGAGTCAGGTGGGGAATGCTGGGTCAGGTCATAACTCCCAGACGCTTCAACGTTCAAGCTCTCCAACACAAGCTCAACCAGGTCGAGTTATCAATCCAGTTTACACTAGAAGAAGTCGACAACACTCTTCCTTTCCTTGATGTTCTTCTCTGCAAAGCTGACCATGAACTTCGTTTTAAAGTCTATCGAAAACCTACCAATCAACACGATCTTCTCCACTTCTACTCTCACCACGACACCAAAACAAAACGTAGTGTAATTATAGGCTTTTTCCTGCGTGCACTCAGAATCTGCAGCAGTGAGTTCCTTGAAGAAGAATGCTCCCTTATTAAACAGGTATTTTATAAACTTCACTATCCACGTCACTTCATTAGAGACTGTAGACGACAGGCATTAAACATCTTTAACACACCCAGAGAAGACATTGCCGAGAAGAGATACATAGTCCTCCCCACCACCTCCATCACCAAGCACGTTTCCATCATCTTTTCCAATACCTCATTCCAAGTATCTACCTCCACATCCACCACCATCAAGGACATTACCAGTAACAGACAGGACAAACTTCAATTCACTGCAGGGGTATACACAATCCCTTGTAATGACTGCAGCAAATTATACGTCGGCGAAACATCCTATGGAGAGGGAGCATGGACACTGGGGTAGTCCCGCAGTTACTAAAAACAACATAGCCCCACTCCACAAAGGGGGCAGTAAAGCAATAGCAAAGAACTACAGACCAATAGCGCTAACGTCCCATATAAAAATCTTTGAAAGGGTTCTAAGAAGCAAGATCGCCACTCATCTAGATACCCATCAATTACACAACCCAGGGCAGCATGGGTTTAGAGCAGGTCGCTCCTGTCCCAACTACTGGACCACTACAAGGTTCTGGATGCTCTAAAAGACAAACAGAATGCAGATGTTATATACACAGACTTTGCAAAAATCTTTGACAAGCGTGACCATGGTGTAATAGCACACAAAATGCGTGATAAAGGAATAACCGGAAAAGTTGGTAGATGGATCTATAATTTCCTAACAAGTAGAACACAAAGAGTAGTAGTCAACAGAGTAAAGTCTGAGGCGGCTACAGTGAAAAGCTCTGTTCCACAAGGCACAGTACTCGCTCCCATCCTGTTCCTCATCCTCATATCGGACATAGACAGGGATATAAGCCACAGTGCCGTGTCTTCCTTTGCAGATGACACCCAAATCTGTATGACAGTGTCCACCGTTTAATACACTGCAAGACTCCAAGCAGACATAAACCAAATCTTTAAATGGGCTGCAGAAAACAATATGAAGTTCAATGATGAGAAATTTCAATTACTCAGATATGGAAAACGTGAGGAAATTAAAATCTCATCGGAGTACAAAACAAATTCCAACCACACAATAGAGCGAAAAACTAATGTCAAAGACCTGAGAGTGATCATGTCAGAGGATCTCACCTTCCTGGAGAGAGAGTTCCAGGGGTCAACGCCCCTGCGGCCGGTCTGTGACCGGGCCGCAACCATAACACCGTAGCAATCGTATCTGGTAGAAAAATGACAGGATGGATAATGAGAACCTTCAAAACCAGGGATACCAAGCCCATGTTTACATTTTTGAGGTCGCTTGTTCTATCTAGGCTGGAATATTGCTGCACACTAACTGCACCTTTCAAGGCAGGTGAAATTGCTGACCTAGAAAATGTACTGAGAACCTTCACGGCACACACAACTGCAATAAACCACCTCAATTACTGGGAACGCTTGAAGTTCCTAAACCTGTACTCCCTGGAACGCAGGCGGGAGAGATACATTATTATATACATAAGAACATAAGAAAGGAGGAACACTGCAGCAGGCCTGTTGGCCCATTCTAGGCAGGTCCTTCACATTCCATCCCACCAACAGAATATTTGTTCAACCTAATTTTCAATGCTACCCAAAAAATAAGCTTTGATAATTTTATTTACTCATGTGCAATTCCCACTCAAATCCAACCCCTTTCACTCATGAATTTATCCAACCTAAATTTAAAACTACCCAAGGTCCTAGCTTCAATAACCCTACTAGGCAGACTGTTCCACTCATCAACTACCCTATTTCCAAACCAATATTTCCTATATCCTTTCTAAATCTAAACTTATCTAACTTGAATCCATTATTGGGTTCTCTCTTGGAGAGATACCCTCAAGACCTTATTTATATCCCCTTTGTTAATACCCATTTTCCACTTGTATACCTCGATCATGTCTCCCCTCATTCTACGTCTTACAAGTGAATGTAATTTAAGGGTCTTCAATCTTTCTTCGTAAGGAAGATTTCTAATGCTATGTATTAATTTAGTCATTCTCGCTGAATGTTTTCTAACGAATTTATGTCCATTCTGTAATATGGAGACAGAACTGAGCTGCGTAATCTAGGTGAGGCCTTACTAATGATGTATAAAGCTGTAATATAACGTATGGACTTCTGTTGCTAACACTTCTTGATATAAATCCCAGTAATCTATTTGCCTTATTACGTACGCTTAGGCATTGCTGTCTTGGTTTAAGGTTGCTGCTTACCATCACCCCCAAGTCCTTCTGCAATCTGTATGGCTAAGTTCTACGTTATTTAACTTATAAGTGCTTGGGTTATGGACACTCCCGAGCTTTAGAACTTTGCATTTATCTACATTGAACTGCATCTGCCATTTTCTGACCAGGAATTGAGTTTGTCTAAATCCTCCTGTAGTTCACTGACATCTATGTCTGAATCGATTATCCTACCTATCTTCGTGTCATCAGCGAATTTGCTCATATCACTAGAAATTCCCTCGTCAAGGTCATTTATATATATTATAAACAACAACGGGCCCAAAACCGATCCCTGAGGAACGCCACTTGTTACTGATCCCCACTCCGATTTAACCCCATTTATGCACACCCTCTGCTTCCTATTGGTGAGCCATGACTCGATCCATGACAACACTTTTCCCCCAATGCCATGAGCAGCCACTTTCTTTAACAGTCTCTGATGTGGTACTCTATCAAAAGCCTTACTAAAATCCAAATAAACGATATCGAATTCTTTATCATTATCAACTGCCTCAAAAGCCCCACTGAAAAAGTTAACAAATTAGTTAGGCAGGAACGGCCCCTGGTGAATCCATGCTGAGTATCATTAATCAAATTATGCCTATCGAGATGGCTTATGTTATCAGCTATAATCGACTCTAGTAATTTGCCTACAATTGATGTTAGACTTATTGGGCGGTAATTTGATGGTAATGACTTGTCCCCTGCTTTAAAAATAGGAATTACATTAGCCATCTTCCACGTATCCGGACTACACCTGTTTGAAGAGATAGGTTAAAAATGTTAGTTAAGGGTTCACAGAGTTCTATTTTGCATTCCTTAAGAACCCTTGAAAAAAGCTCATCAGGGCCTGGCGATTTATTTTGCTTCAAACGGTCTATCTGTTTGATAACCTTTTCGCTAGTGACTGTGAAACTACATAATTTATCTTCTTCAGGCCCACTAAAATACCTAATTCTTGGGATATTATTAATGTCTTCCTGAGTGAAAACCAGAGAAAATAATTATTAAAATAGAGCACATTTCATTCTCTTTGTCAGTAAGATACCCATAATTATTTTTAAGGGGACCTATCTTATCTCTAACTTTTGTTCTATACACCTGAAAAAAACTTTTGGGTTAGTTTTCGAATCCTAGCAACTTTAATTTCGTAGTCCCGTTTAGCTTTTCTTATCCCTTTTAACGTCCCTCTTAATGTCAATATACTGACTCATAAGATGACCCTCACCTCTTTTGATACGCCTATAAACTCCTTTCTTCTGCCCTAAAAGATATTTGAGCCATTATTCATCCATTTTGGGTCATTTCTATTCGATCTAATTTCTTTATATGGGATAAATGTTATTTGGGCAGCATGTATAGTGTTCAGAAAACTGTCATATTGATAGCTATCTTCATTACCCCAGTCCACAGATGATAAGTGTTCTCTAAGTCCATTGTAATCTGCTAAGCGAAAATCTGGGACCGTTACTGAGTTATTCGTACTATGAAACTTCCATTCAATGCCAAAGGTAATTGATTTGTGGTCGCTTGCGCCGAGTTCCTCTGTAATTTCTAAATTATTAACAAGGGTTTCCTTGTTTGCCAGAACTAAATCAAGCAGGTTATTTCCCTTGTAGGTTCTGTCACAAACTGCTTCAAAAAACAATCTTGAACTACATCTAAGAATCGTTAGATTCTAAATTCCCAGTCAAAAAATTCCAATCAATTTGACTAAAGTTGAAGTCACCCAGAATAACTACGTTATCGTGCATTGTGGCCTTAACAATTTCCTCCCATAGTAGTCTCCCTTGGTCCCTATCTAAGTTTGGGGGACGGTATATCACACCTAAAATCAATTTTTCATGCCCCTCTGAAAATTCTATCCAGACAGACTCTGTATGTGTTATTTCAGACTTTATTCCCTTTTTTATGCAACAGTTCAAGCGATCTCGGACATACAGTGCCACTCCACCCCCCTTCCCGAAACTTCTGTCTACTTGGAACAATTTAAAACCCTGTATATGACATTCAGCAGGCATGTCCCTATTTTTCGTATTGAACCACGTCTCAGTTATGGCAAATACATCAATGTTACCTGCACTTGCAAATAATCTCAAATCGTCCATCTTATTCCTAGCACTACGACTATTTGTATAATACACTTTTAAAGACCCTCCTTTCTCTTTACCCTTCCTGCTCCATTCTGTTTTACCACTATACCTATTTCTGTCCTTGTTATTGTTAAGATTTTTATATCAAAGCCTAGATCTATATTTCGACATTCATTATTTTCCATTTCTAAACCCATACCTCTAACTAATCCTAGTTTAAAGTCCTAACAACACCCTCAACTGAGCTAGCAAGAAAATCCACACCTGCCCTGGATAAGGAACCCCATCCCTGGCATACATGTCATTTCGGCATAGAAGTGGTCCCAGTTGCAAATGAATGGTACTGCATTATCCTTACAGTGTTTGTCCAGCCAGCAATTGACACCAATTGCCCTGGACAGCCATTCATCTCCAACTCCTCTCCTTGGCAAAATACCACATATGACAGGGTTCCCACCTTCTTCCTAATTATGTCTATTGCTGACCTATACCTGCTAGTCAGGTCCTCACTCCTACGTCTGCCAACATCGTTGCCTCCAGCACTGAGACAGATAATAGGATTGCTCCCATTACCTCTCATGATGTCGTCCAGACGGCTAACAATATCCTCCATCCCAGCCCCAGGAAAGCAAACCCTCTGTCTCCTACTTCTCTTTTCAAGCAGAAGGCCCTATCCATATACCTAATTTGACTATCCCCAACAAAAACCCAATGTTCTTACCTTCCTTGGTGTCGTTCGTGATGTTCCCTGTAGTCGACTCACATTCACCCCGGGTAACACGGAGAATCGGTTCGATGTTTCCACAACAGGTTTCTGGTTCTTCGTTAATTCTACGTCTCCATCCATCCTCTTGATCTTTAACTTTGTCCCATGCATTCCGGCCACTGTCCAGGTTCCTTTCTTGGCTTGAGGATTCTCAACAGGAGGATTACCAAACTTGCACACGAGTCACTCCCTACGAAAGCAAAAGACTCGGCAGACGATGTAACATCCCCCCAATGAAAAGCAGGGGTGCCACTAGCACGTTGAGAGACAACAAAATAAGTGTCAGGGGCCCAAAACTGTGCAACTGGCTCCCAGCATACATCAGGGGGATTACCAACAAACCCCTGGCTGTCTTCAAGCAGGCACTGGACAGGCACCTAAAGTCGGTACCTGACCAGCCAGGCTGTGGTTCGTACGTTGGACTGCGTGCGGTCAGCAGTAACAGCCTGGTTGATCAGGCTCTGATCAACATAAGGCCTGGTCACACCGGGCCGCAGGGGCGTTGACTCCTGGAACTCTCTCCAGGTAACTCCAGACCTCCAAACACGTATTTCAGAACACCAGTAAGCAGGCAATCTGACGACCCAAGGAATGCCTGTGTTCAACACCGAAATTCACACAACCATTTAATCAACTACAGAAACGCAAGACCATCGCCAGAGAAGACAACACCAATACCGAAGAATCCTGGAATCATCACTTATCTGTATATCCAACAACTTCAACCAGAACAACGGCTTCTACAACATAGCTGGGAAACCCATTGCCATAAGAATGGAGGAACACTGCACAAGGTCTACTCATATACTTGCCCAATCTCTTTTAAAGTTACCCAAGGTTCTAGACTCTGTCACCATACTCGGAAGATTGTCACATGCAGCATTCTCCACCTGACTCCATCCTATATATACTCTTGTACCTTTCACCCAGGTAGATCTGTTTGTGACTTGATAAAGCCCACTGTGTGGGCGAAACGTTGTCAATAAAGGATCACATTATACTGCTTATGTGTTTATGTGTCGGTATTTTATACCATTTATTTCCACACTTCCATCATGTCTCCCTTATTCTTCGTCTTACAAGTGAATGTAATTTAAAGGACTTCAATCTTTCTTCATATGGAAGATTTCTAATGCAGTGAATTTTGTCATTCTTCGCTGAATGTTTTCTAATGAATTTATATTCATTCTGCAATATGGAGACCAGAACTGAGGTGCGTAATCTAGGTGAGGCCTTAATAATGATACATAAAGCTGTAGATGAATGGTTCAGAAACAGAACAAGTTAAAATTAGACACAATTGCAACACTTGGGTTGCAATTGTGTCTAATTTATAACTGTGGATCCTGAACCATTCATCTACATCCTGTCTCGACACAGCAACAGCTTGGGATCTTGATACAAACGAATTCTTCAACACTTGTCCAACCTTTGGACGAAGCCTACTTCGAATAGTGGATGGTACCACTATGACCCCGCCTCCTCCTGCTTCACCTCACCTGATTACAGCATATAAGCCACCTCTACGGCCTTGTGCTACACTTCTAACAAGATTGATGGACTGAATACATCGACTCCAGGCTGAGGACGATAACCTCAAACTCCTCCTCTCCTTACACCTTTCCTTTGTATTGGACTGATGAAGCCACTGTGTGGCGAAACGTTTCACAAAGATACCCAAGTGTTGCAATTGTGTCTAATTTATATACATAAAGCTGTAGTATAAAAGCTGGACTTCTGTTTCTTACACTTGATATAAATCCCAGTAATATATTTGCATTATTACGTGTTAGGCATTGCTGTCTTGGTTTAACCCTTTAAACATCAAATTTGAGACATTGCAACATTTGCAACCTATATTCTGATAATATAAGCAATTCTAAGACATATTTATTTGTGTTCATTTGTCAAGTTTATTTATTTTAGGCGCCTTAAAATACCCTCAATCAGAATCATATATGAGGCACACCTGGCCTGGTAAAGGGTTAAGGTTGTGCTTACCTAACCCCCAAGTGGTGGTCTGGTGGGAGGCTCCGCTTCCCACGGAGGGCCCGGGTTGTTGGCGGGGGAGAAACATTTCGACGTGTTTCCTAACCTGTTGGGGCATGTTCACCTAACGAAATAGGTACCTGGGTTGTTAGTCGACTAGGGTGGGGTCGCATCCTGGGGACAAAATTGGGGCCCCAAGGAAATAAGACACAGTCCTCGATGACCACTGACTTTCTTGGGTTATCCTGGGGGGTAACCCCCCGGGGGTTTAAAAAACCCCAAAAAATTTTTATCTTTTCCCCCCTTTTTTACGGTTAAGTTCAGCACTATTAA
>WNWK01038150.1:0-18094 GCA_009830355.1 Cherax destructor | reverse complement strand
TTGTGTGTGTGTGTGTTATTTTTGTGTGTTTATTTTTTGGGTGGGGGGGTTATTTTTGTGTGTGTGTTTTATGTATGTGTGTGTGTATGTTGTGTGTTTTTGGGTTGTGTGTGGAATTTGTGGGAAAAAGAGGGGTGAAATGTGTGTTGGGGAGGGCAAGAACGGGGAGTCAAATGAGGCCGACCCCCTGTCCCTTTAATTTTCAAACCCGGGTCTCCCTGAACATCTAAAAATTCCCAAATTTAATTTTTTGTGTATTTTTCCATCACTTGTTGGTTGTTGGGTTGGTTTTAAATTTAAAGGAAAAAGTGGGTTTTGAAATTGTGATGGTGATTGGAAAGGTGTAGGGAGAGGAGAAACTGGAGGCAATGGGGAAATGGAAGAGAGGTGGGGAGGGGGAAAGAGGGGGATTATATGGAGAGAGTGAAGCAGGGAGAAGCATAGGTGGAGAGATAATGGGAGAGGGAGAGGGGGAGGAGGTGGGTGGGGAGGGAGCAGGGGGAAAGAGTGTGTGTGGGCCTGTGTGTGTGTGTTAGTTTTGTGTATGTGTGTGTTTGTGTGTGTGTTTTGTGTGTGTGTGTGTTTTGTGTGTGTGTGTTAGCTTTGTGTGTGTGTGTGTGTGTATGTATGTGAGTGTGTATGTGTGTGTATGTATGTGTGTGTGTGGGTCGTGTGAAAAGTAGTGGTGAAATTGTGTGTTATGCTGTATGGGTGTGTATGTGGAGTTTGCGAGTGACACGTCGTCTGCAGTGCTTCTCAACCTGGCCTGACCTGACACACCTGACCTACCAGTTAATGTGTGTATGTGTGTGTGTGTGTGTGTGTGTGTATGTATGTGTGTGTGTGTGGAACTATGTGTGTGTTGATTTATTGTGTGAAAAGTAGTGTTGAAATTGTGTTATGGTGTATGAGTGTGTATGTATGTATGTGTGTATGTGGGGTCTGCGAGTAACATGTAGTCTACAGTGCTCCTCTACCTGGCCTGACCTGACACACCTGATCTACCAGTTAATGTATTCTATGATTCACCTGTCTGCTCGCCTTTTTCTACTAGAAATTACCAATTGCTATTTGTTACCGAGTACTTGATATCCTATTCCTTATCTTACTATGAGAGTTGACCGTTCACAAACAGCTTAGCGGTTAGGTAATTGGAACTTACACTCGACACCCCGAAAACCACGCATAGGTGAATACTTGCGATGCGATGCAGCTTGTTCAGCGTGTAGTATCCTGTAGATTGTCCAACTCGATGTGATGTTCTGGCGTATATCCACTTTCGTTTCTTGTCGATATATAATATAACCTATTCACTGTATTTCTTTCACTTGTCACATATTTATTTCACTTTATCATCTAGGGTGACACACGTGGCAACGTCGCCTGGAGCACACTAGGCCCACTGACCCCGCCACCAAATATTTATTTCTAGTTCACTTATAAAATTATGGCTTTCCCCACACTTATGTGGCTCAGGGCAACTCGTAAATCGCTTCAAGGGTTGTTCACTACCCTGACACACTTGATAACCCCTGCATTACCCTTGGGTAGCCCTCAAAAACACTTATATCCACAGATCCCTACAAGTTGTGACTAGCCCACGCGGCGTCCCGTGTGTGTGTGTGTGTGTGTGTGTGTGTGTGTGTGTGGAGAATAACAATAAAACTGAATGTTATAAGAATGCAATTAGAAGCCCGAGTTGATCTATCACTCACTATAATAACATGAACATACATAAGTACGTTTATGGAGCAACTTGTAAAGTGAACAGACTGACTGATGCTGTAGTGGCCAGGCTTAGGCTTGGTTAGCAGTACTTCTGGCAGTTTGGCAGAAACACAGATGATGATGTAACCAAATGCAAAGTATGTGTACAGCCTTGTGGTCACTATCTTGAACACTTTGTGCTTAATTATCCAATTATTGGAGAATATGGATATATACATTATGATGACCCATGGAATTGATCAAAATATCTTATCAATGAAAATAAGTTACCAGACATACTAAGCAAATTTCCTAAATTTACTTGGGCAACTTATAAGTGAACTGTAGATATACAGTGAATGAGCGCAAACCAGCTTCTGCTGTGCTGAGCTTTAGTTTAACCCAGGCCTGCTAGATGGCAGCAGAATGTGCAATGGCGGCAGAACGTAAAATACGAAGGCCTGACTGGACTTACATCAAGCAAATAACCTCTGTAGCCAGTGCTCTTCTGGCATAATCTAAGAGTAGCCTTCAGGAATCTCCATAATCATTCCAAGTCCTTTGTACTCTAAGATCTGTCATGGCGATCTTAGAGTATGCAGCTCTACTGAGGAACTCACGCATGAAAATCCATGTTGAGAAGCTTGAGAAAGTGCAGATGCACGAGGCTTGTTCCAGAGGCATGATTACAAGGAGATGTTAACAGGAGTGACTAACGACACTGGAAGGGCAGAAGAAACGTGGATGATATGATAACAGCATAGAAAATACTTAGAAAAATTGTACGATAGACAGGAACAGGTTGTTTGAAAGGTGAGAAATGAAAAATGGGCCATGTTTCTCTCTCCAGTTGCCACAATAAAATGTCACATTAGTTGCAGCTGTGTCCTTTTACCTCACATATTGTCGGTGATTCTACCATTATTACTAAAGATAAGTCACAAGGATGGTAATTTACTCTTTTATTAAAGAAATCTGGGTATTACCAGCAAAACCTGGTAGAAGCACTGATGTCCATACAGGGGGAAAGACAGGGAGGAAACAGAAAAAAATGCACCAGCAGCGAACGCAGCAACAATGAATCCTAGCAAACGGAAATCCAATCTATGCAAATACTATGCCTTGGGTATCTGCAGGCACGGTATATCTGGTAAAACAGGTGGGACATGCACCTTTGACCACCCCAAAAAATGCCGCACCCACATGACAATAGGAGAGTGCAACTTCCCCTCCTGTAACTTATTTCACCCAGAAATGTGTCACTCATCAATTCATGAAAGAGAGATACAACGTATACTGCCAGGCACATCATCTAAAGGGGACAAGAAGACACAGACCAGCCAGACTATGGGAAACAAAAGAGGGGAGCCACAACCCCTCCAGGAACGGAATTTTTTTTAGGGCCAGGAGGGAAAAAAGACCAACTGAAAACACTTTTGGAACAGAGGCACTGACACTGGCCTCCACTCCAGAACAACAGATATTAGGGCCAGCAAATAAACACCCTAAAATCCACCAATATAACGACATTTGTCTTTGCAAATATACAGGGTCTAAAGCCGTCAAAAAACAAAATTCCTTACATCAAGGGACTGCTCATGGAGTCAAATGCAATGTTTGTGGCATTCACAGAGACCCACATAAAGGATCATTATGACAACGAAATATGGATCCCAGGTTATAACCTATTCAGATGCGACAAACTAAACAGGCAACACGGGGGGAGGGGTTGTCCTGTACGTCACAGAGTCGAACATTTGCTCAGAACTACTAAACACCTCAAATGATGTAGTTGAAGTTTAGACCGCTCCTGCCTGTCCCAGCTCCTGGACCACTATGACAGGGTCCTGGATGCTGTTGAGGATGAACATAATACAGATGTAGTATACACAGACTTTGCAAAAGCTTTCGACAAGTGTGACCATGGTGTAATAGCACACAAAATGCGTGATAAAGGAATAACAGAAAAAGTTGGTAGCTGGATCTATAACTTCCTGACAAATAGAACACAAAGAGTAATAGTAAACAGAGTAAAGTCTGAGGCAGCTACGGTGAAAAGCTCTGTTCCACAAGGCACAGTACTCGCTCCCATTCTATTCCTCATCCTCATTTCTGACATAGACAGAGATGTAAGCCATAGCTCCGTGTCTTCCTTTGCGGATGACACGCGGATTGCCATGACAGTGACCTCCATTGAAGACACTGCAAAACTCCAAGCGGATATCAACCAAATCTTCAAATGGGCCACTCAAAACAATATGAAGTTCAACGAGGAGAAACTTCAACTACTCAGATATGGAAAACTTGAGGAAATAAAAAATGTATCAAGGAATACGACAATTTCTAACCATACAATAGAGCGAAAAAGAAATGTGAAGGATTTGGGAGTGATAAAGTCAGAGGATCTCGCCTTTAAAGACCACAACAATGTATCTACCTAATAGGCTAGGAAAATGATAGGATGGATAATGAGAACCTACAAAACTAGGGACGTCAAGCCCATGATGACACTCTTCAAATCACTTGTTCTCTCTAGGCTGGAATACTGCTGTACACTAACGGCCCCCTTCAAGACTGGCGACATTGCAGACCTGGAGAGTGTACAAAGAACTTTCACAGCACACATAAGTACGATAAAGCATCTAAATTACTGGGAATGGTTGAAGGTCCTTGATCTGTATTCCCTGGAACGCAGGCGAGAGAGATACATGATAATATACACTTGAAAGGTCCTGGAGGGATTGGTACCAAACTTGCACACGAAAATCACTCCCTATGAAAGCAAAAGACTCGGCAGGAGAGGCAACATTCCCCCGATGAAAAGCAGGGGCGCCACGAGTATACTGAGAGACAACACCATAAGTGTCCGGGGCCCAAGACTGTTCAACTGCCTCCCAGCATACATTAGGGGGATTACCAATAGACCCCTGGCTGTCTTCAAGAAGGCACTGGACAGGCACCTAAAGTCAGTACCTGACCACCAGGGCTGTGGTTCGTACGTCAGTTTGCGTGCGGCCGGCAGTAGCAGCCTGGTTGATCAGACCCTGATCCACCATGAGGCCTGGTCTCAGACCGGGGCGGGGGGGCGTTGACCCCCGAAACCCTCTCCAGGTATACATTATCAATTTTTGCCACATTGCACTATATATATATATATATATATATATATATATATATATATATATATATATATATATATATATATATATATATATATATATATATATATATGTCGTGCCGATTAGGTAAAACTTGCGATTTTGGCTTAAATAGCAACGCTCTTCTTGCCATATAAGACAAGTGAAAATTTGTGTATGCAATAATTTCGCAAAATCATTCTGAACCTAAAGAAAAAATATATTTCACTGTGTTTGTTTATTATTAAATTATTGTTAACGTATCTAAAATATATTTAGTTGGGTTAGGCTAAATTAAATTGCGCTTGTTGTAATAAGGTTAGGTAGGTTTTCAAAGTTTCTCTTGGTACAAAATTAAATTTTTACATTATCATAAATTAAAAAATATATCTTTAAACGTATAAGAGAACATTTTAGAAAGGACTTAATTTTAAATGAGTTCTTGCTAATTGACCAGTTTTACCTAATCGGCACGACATATATATATATATATATATATATATATATATATATATATATATATATATATATATATATATATATATATATATATATATATGTCGTGCCGATTAGGTAAAACTGGTCAATTAGCAAGAACTCATCTAAAATTAAGGTCTTTCTAAAATTTTCTCTTATACGTTTAAAGATATATTTTTTCATTTACGTTAATGTAAGAATTTATAATTTTGTACCAAGAGAAACTTTGAAAACCTACCTAACCTAATTACAACAAGCGCAATTTAATTTAGCCTAGCCCAACTAAATATATTTTATATACGTTAACATTAATTTAATAATAAGCAAACACAATGAAATATATTTTTCGTTATGTTCTGAATGATTTTGGCGAAATTATTGCATACACAAATTTTCACTTGTCTTATATGGCAGGTGAGCGTTGCTATTTAAGCCAAAATAGCAAGTTTTACCTAATCGGCACGACATTATATATATATATATATATATATATATATATATATATATATATATATATTCTTCTTTGAAGCCTTTTTATCCACTTCTCCAAGGCTATGGGTCCCACAATTTACACGAGAGGTGGATCCCCTCTATACGTTTATATATATATATATATATATATATATATATATATATATATATATATATATATATATATATATATATATATATATATATATACATACCATGAACGAGTGGTATTGATCAATAACTACACTAGTCAGAGGTCGAACCCATGATGCTTTGGCCCGCCTCATGCTGAGCGAAAACACATGACGCTCTAGTCCACTGAACCACACAAATAAAGGATTGTGTGGTTCAGTGGACTAGAGCGTCATGTGTTTTCGCTCGATCACAATGAGGCGGGCCAAAACATCATGGGATCGACCCCTGGCTAGTGCAGTGTAGTTATTGATATAAATATATATACATATATATATATTTAAATTTTGTTGAAAATAAGAAAAAGTATAGGAGTGAGATTAATAAGTTGAGAAAGCCTAAGGAAAGAATGGATTTGTCAGTTAAAAAATAGGAGAGGAGAGTTATTAAATGGAGAGTTAGAGGTATCGGGAAGATGGAGGGAATATTTTGAGGAATTGTTAAATGTTGATGAAGACAGGGAAGCTGTGATTTCGTGTATAGGGCAAGGAGGAATAACATCTTGTAGGAGTGAGGAAGAGCCAGTTGAGAGTGTGGTGGAAGTTCGTGGGGCAGTGAGTAGATTGAAATGGGGTAAGGCAGCTGGGATTGATGGGATAAAGATAGAAATGTTAAAGGCAGGTGGGGATGTAGTTTTGGAGTGGTTACTGTTTTTATTTAATAAATGTATGGAAGAGGTAAGGTACCTAGGGACTGGCATAGAGCATGCATAGTTCCTTTGTATAAAGGCAAAGGGGACAAAAGAGAGTGTAAAAATTATAGGGGAATAAGTCTGTTGAGTGTACCTGGTAAAGTGTAAGGTATTGTTATTACTGAAAGAATTAAGAGTAAGACGGAGAGAAGGATAGCAGATGAACAAGGAGGCTTTAGGAAAGGTAGGGGGTGTGTAGACCAAGTGTTTACAGTGAAACATATAGCTGAACAGTATTTAGATAAGGGTTATGAGGTATTTGTGGCATTTATGGATTTGGAAAAATCATATGATAGGGTGGATAGGGGGGCAATGTGGCAGATGTTGCAAATGTATGGAATAGGAGGTGGGTTATTGAAAGCGATAAAAAGTTTATAAGAGGATAGTGAGGCCCAGGGTAGAGTATGTAGGAGAGAGGGAGATTATTTCCCAGTAAAAGTAGGCCTTTGACAGGGATATGTGATGTCACCATGGTTGTTCAATATATTTATAGATGGAGTTGTAAGAGAAGTGAATGCTCGGGTGTTAGCAAGAGGTGTGGGGTTAAAAGATAAAAAATCTAACACAAAGTGGGAGTTGTCACAGTTGCTCTTTGCTGATGACACTGTGCTTTTGGTAGATTCTGAAGAGAAGTAGCTGAGGTTGATTGATGAGTTTGTTAGGGTATGTAAAAGAAGGAAATTAAAAGTGAATATAGGAAAGAGTAAGGTGATGATAACAATAAAATTAGGTAATGGAAGATTGGATATCATATTGGAGGGAGAGAGTATGGAGGAGGTGAATGTGTTCAAATATTTGGGAGTGGATGTGTCAGCAGATGGGTCTATGAAGGATGAAGTGAATCATAGAATTAACGAGGGGAAAAAGGTGAGTGGTGCACTGAGGAGCTTGTGGAGACAGAGAACTTTATCCATGAAAACAAAGAGGGGAATGTATAAGAGTATAGTTGTACCAACACTCATGTATGGGTGTGAGACATGGGTTGTGAATGTTGCAACAAGGAGAAGGCTGGAGGCAGTGGAGATGTCATGTCTGAAGTTAATGTGTGGTGTAAATTTAATGCAGAAAATCCGTAGTTTGGAGGTTAGGAGGAGGTGTTGGATTACCAAAACTATTATCTAGAGGGCTGAGGAGGGTTTATTGAGATGGTTTGGACATATAGAGAGGATGGGACGAAATAGAATGACTTCGAGAGTGTATAGATCTTAGTGGAGGGAAGGCGGGGTAGGGGTCGGCCTAGGAAAGGTTGTAGGAGGGTGTAAAGGAGGTTTTGTGTGCGAGGGGCTTGGACTTCCAGCAAGCGTGCGTGAGCGTGTTAGATAGGAGCGAATGGAGACAAATGGTTTTTAGGACTTGACGTGCTGTTGGAGTGTAAGCAAGGTAACATTTATGAAGGGATTCAGGGAAACCGGCAGGCCGGACTTGATTCCTGGAGATGGGAAGTACAGTGCCGGCACTCTGAAGGAGGGGTGTTAATGTTGCAGTTTTATAACTGAAATGTAAGCGCTCCTCTGGCAAGACAGTGATGGAGTTAGTTATGATGATTTTTTTTTTCGGGCCATCCTGCCTTGGTGGGAAACGGCCATATATATATATATATATGCGTGTGTGTGTGTGTGTGTGTGTGTGTATGTGTGTGTGTGTGTGTGTGTATGTGTGTGTGTGTGTGTGTGTGTATACCAATATTGACATAAAGGGATACCATAATGGGATCGAGCAGCGACCGAAATACATTTAGTTTATTCTTCGATTATGACTTAATATTTCCCCGCTGTGAGTAGTATTTATTGCGGCCAAGCCAACTTTCACTCTGGCTAGTGAGTGAATTAAGTGTAAAACTATTAGGTTCATGGTCAAGGTGACCCGGCAAGGTCACGTTTCCGTTCTTAACATCCGGGAATGAAAAGGAAGTCTGGAAAATTGTGGTCTCTACGGATCGATTATGTTCGTTGCCGTTGGCTGAGAGAGACGAGTTTAGGTAACATATTTGTTTGTTTGGATGTTTGTTGACGTTCTGGGCTGCACGGTACGCTGCTGATCTGTGGCTGGATTTGGTGAAACCTCGCTTATATAAGCAAAGATTAAGATAATAATCGCAAAAGTTTGGCATCGACAGTAACAAATTTATAATCAATGCAGAATTAAAGGCACTTTCACAATTTAGGTTGGGGTGTTTGAGAGAAGTAGAGTAAAGGGTTAGAGTGAGGTTTACAGTGTCTTGGCAAGAGGTTAGAGTAAAGTTCGGAAGGTTAGAGCAAGAAGGTTAGAGTCAAGCTCGGCTAGATGTAGGTAGCTATAATGTTTGTATTAATGTTGGTAGAATTACCAGGCATAATGTTTGTGTGTTAGATGTAAGGAACATAGAGACTTGTGATTCTAGAAAAACTTGGGATTGAGCGATTGGGAATGGAATTAGGTGGGGTGCCTAGAGCGAGGTGAGGGATGCTAGAGCGACGTGGGGTGCTTAAAGCGTTATGGGGTGCTTAGAGCGAGGTGAGGGATGCTAGAGCGAGGTGGGGTGCTTAAAGCGTTATGGAGTGCTTAGAGCGAGGTGAGGGATGCTAGAGCGAGGTGAGGGATGCTAGAGCGAGGTGAGGGATGCTAGAGCGAGGTGAGGGATGCTAGAGCGAGGTGAGGGATGCTAGAGCGAGGTGAGGGATGCTAGAGCGAGGTGAGGGATGCTAGAGCGAGGTGAGGGATGCTAGAGCGAGGTGAGGGATGCTAGAGCGAGGTGAGGGATGCTAGAGCGAGGTGAGGGATGCTAAAGCGAGGTGAGGGAAGCTAGAGCGAGGTGAGGGATGCTAGAGCGAGGTGAGGGATGCTAGAGCGAGGTGAGGGATGCTAGAGCGAGGTGTGGAATGTACATATACATCAGAGTTCATAGGAAAGATAGAAAGTAGGGAACTCCCAAGTCAGTACCGAAGCTACCTACCTGTAGGTTACCTGTAGCCGTTTCGGAGGTCACTCTACCCTCTGCCCGGTCCCAGATCAGATTTCCTGGTTGTTAGATCAGGCTGTTGGAATCCGCCTCCCGCAGTTTGACATATGCGCCACAGCTCAGCACATCAGGAACTGATTCGATGAATCTGACGAGTTTCGTCTTTAAGACAACTAGGTGTTTGTTAGTAATCCCACTTATGGTTGAAGGGAGAGTGTTGAAGAGTCGTGGTCCTTTTTCACTAAATGAGTTCTCTCTCAGTGTACTCATCGCTTCCCTGCTTTTCAATGGAGGTATCTTACACCATCTTCCAAGCCTCTTATGTTCATATGTAGTAATTTCAGGATGCAGATTCATGACCAATCTCTTCAGAATCTTCAGAGAGTAGAGTTCACGTGTCTTTCTTACCTATGTTGAAAAGAAACACAGTTTCAGACACTTCCAATAATTTAATTATTTGACTTAGTTTATACGAGCTGTGAAGGTTCTCTATATTTTCCAATTCCGCAATTTCGCCTTCTTTGAATGCCCCATTCAAAGAAGGCGAAATTGCGAAATTGTTAATACTGTTCTGTACCTGCTTCAGTATCTTCCTGAAACCTCCATATCCTTGTTGCAAATCAATTAGCATCTCCCTAAATTAATGTCGCGTATGAAAACAATGTTTACTTTCGCACAAGAGACATGCTGTTTAAGAACATAAGAAAGAAGGAACACTGCAGCAGGCCTACTGGTCCATGTCACTCCCCGGCTTAGACCTAACTACCTGGAGTTAACCCTCTCCAGGTAAACTCCAGGTAGTCAGGTCACTTCCACTTAAGGAAGGAGCACGGCATAAGACATAGTAGCACACCCACCAACACCCACCCATGTATTTATCTAACCTATTTTTAAAACTACACAACGTCTTAGCTTCTATGACGGTACTCGGGAGTTTGTTCCACTCATCCACAACTCTATTACCAAACCAATGCTTTCCTATATCCTTCCTGAATCTGAACTTTTCAAACTTGAAACCATTGCTGCGAGTCCTGTCTTGGCTGGATATTTTCAGCACGCTATTTACATTCCCTTTATTTATTCCTGTTTTCCATTTATACACCTCAATCATATTCCCCCTAATTCTAGAGAGTGCAGATTCAGGGCCCTCAGTCTATCCTCATAGGGAAGATTTCTGATACATGGGACCAACTTTGTCATCCTCCTCTGTACGTTTTCCAGTGCATTTATATCCATTCTGTAATATGGTGACCAGAACTGTGCAGCATAATCTAAATGAGGCCTAACCAAGGATATATAGAGTTGAAAAGCAAGCGTTTGTTACGTATAATCCTTCTCTTTTTTCTTAGAACCCGTTCATACGTTCCAAGTACTCCTGTATGACATTCTCGCAGTATCTTGCTCAATTCCAGTAGCCCAAGCAAGTTCCAACTGGGCGAGTGGGTAAGCGAGTGAGTGGGTTAATGGGTGGGCGAGTGGGTGGGTGGGTTCTCGGACGAGAGTCAGGATGGGTGACCGAGCTGACTTCAGGGCCTACAGGAGGGAGATGATGGTTGAGCAGGGGCGATAACTGGTGGGGTGAGGGGGAGTGGGGGAAGGGGAAAAACCGTGGAAGAGGTGGGTGGAGGTGAGTTGTGGGTGGCGAGTAGTGGTGGACCTTGAGGCAGACAGTTCCTTATCAACACTTTCCTACAACAAAGGTTTACAGAAAGCTTTGTGCTATCAGTTACGCACTCTTCTCTAGCCTTACTTCACTATTACTATTAATTTGAAGTTCTGTTCTACTCTTTTTCTTTTCTTCCATTTGAAACTATTCCTTTCACTGGAGGAGACACAGAAGGCAGATGTAGTATACACAGACTATGTAAAAGCCTTCGATAAGTACAGTCATGGTGTAATAACGCACACAATTCGTGCTAAAGAAATAACAGGAAAAGTTGCAGAGAGATCTTTAACTTTCTGACCAAAAGAACACAAAAAGTAAAGGTAAACAGAGTCAAGGTGGAGGCTGCCACTATGAAGAGCTCTGTTCCACAAGGCACAACACTCGTTCCTCATCCTCATATCTGTTCCACAAGGCACAGCACTCGTTCCTCATCCTCGTATCTGTTCCACAAGGCTCAACACTCGTTCCTCATCCTCATATCTGTTCCACAAGGCACAGCACTCGTTCCTCATCCTCATATCTGTTCCACAAGGCACAACACTCGTTCCTCATCCTCATATCTGTTCCACAAGGCACAACACTCGTTCCTCATCCTCATATCTGTTCCACAAGGCACAGCACTCGTTCCTCATCCTCATATCTGTTCCACAAGGCACAACACTCGTTCCTCATCCTCATATCTGTTCCACAAGGCACAACACTCGTTCCTCATCCTCATATCTGTTCCACAAGGCACAACACTCGTTCCTCATCCTCATATCTGTTCCACAAGGCACAACACTCGTTCCTCATCCTCATATCTGTTCCACAAGGCACAACACTCGTTCCTCATCCTCATATCTGTTCCACAAGGCACAGCACTCGTTCCTCATCCTCATATCTGTTCCACAAGGCACAACACTCGTTCCTCATCCTCATATCTGTTCCACAAGGCACAACACTCTTCCTCATCCTCATATCTGTTCCACAAGGCACAACACTCGTTCCTCATCCTCATATCTGTTCCACAAGGCACAACACTCGTTCCTCATCCTCATATCTGTTCCACAAGGCACAACACTCGTTCCTCATCCTCATATCTGTTCCACAAGGCACAACACTCGTTCCTCATCCTCATATCTGTTCCACAAGGCACAACACTCGTTCCTCATCCTCATATCTGTTCCACAAGGCACAACACTCGTTCCTCATCCTCATATCTGTTCCACAAGGCACAACACTCGTTCCTCATCCTCATATCTGTTCCACAAGGCACAACACTCGTTCCTCATCCTCATATCTGTTCCACAAGGCACAACACTCGTTCCTCATCCTCATATCTGTTCCACAAGGCACAACACTCGTTCCTCATCCTCATATCTGTTCCACAAGGCACAACACTCGTTCCTCATCCTCATATCTGTTCCACAAGGCACAACACTCGTTCCTCATCCTCATATCTGTTCCACAAGGCACAACACTCGTTCCTCATCCTCATATCTGTTCCACAAGGCACAACACTCGTTCCTCATCCTCATATCTGTTCCACAAGGCACAACACTCGTTCCTCATCCTCATATCAGACAAAGATAGAGATATAAATCATAGCACCGTGTCTTCTTTTGCAGACGACACTAGAATCTGCTTGAGACTATCATCCATAGAATACACTGTAACTCTCCAAGTGTATATAAACCAAGTTTTTCACTGGGCCGCGGAAAACAATGTGATGTCCAACGAGGACAAATTTCAGTTATTCCGTTATGGAAAACGTGAAATAATAACTAGAATGGAATATACTACAATCTCTAACTACCTAATATAGTGTTAATGTCAGAGGATCTTACCTTCAAGGATCACAACAGTGTTACTATCACATTTATGAAAAAATGATAAGATGGATAATGAGAACTTTCAAAACAAAACAAGGGATGCCATGCCAATAATGATCCTTTTTTAAATAGTTTGTTCCCTCTAGGCTGGAATACTGCTGTACACTAGCAGCCCCATTCAAGGCAGATGTAAAGGAGTTACTACTCCATAATTTTATAATGCCCGCTTAGGCCTGCTTCACATAAGCCTCGCTAGAGGGCTCGCACTGAAGTGAGTCCATGTGGCTAGCTCACGGTCTCACTCTCTCGATAGCTGCCCTGAGGACAACACCTTTCATTTGGTCCTTGCATATGGACTTGACTCTAAGTTTACCCTTACTCGTGATTTTTATGTTTATTTTGGTAAAGTCCCCAAATGATGATACGAGACTGTACTGGGCATTTTGATCTATGTCTGCTATAAGGCAGTAAAGGTGCCACAACTGTGTCTGGGGGTATAGAGTTTTGTACTTTACTAATGTGTTCTGTTTGTCAAAAATATGAATATCCATTTACCCATTATGTACCTTTTGACTACCGCCCACAGGATGGGCATGGGGTGCATAATAAAGATATTAAACTAACTATTTGCCTAGTTTTTCCATTACACCTAGAGCTCTCATTTTATCTGCGATCATCCAGTGATGGTATTTGTCAAATGCCTTTGGAAAACGTGCATACAACATTTTCGCTTTGGCTTTCTTTTAGCTCCTCCAGAATTCAGTGATAGTGATTTAGTTGTTTAAAAAAAAACATGTTTTTTTTGGTCTAAAGCCATGATATTCTGGGTTGTGCAGTTTGTGCTGTTCTATAAAATAAGTAATTTGGCGTCTCATTATAAAGACTGTTATGATGTGCGATGTTAGAGCTGCTAGTCAGTGACTGTTGGCTAGCAATCTACTGTCTCCTTTATGCAAAACAACTATGTAACTATATATCTTCCCAGGATATTTAGTGCAGTACTAGAGGTATTTTCCATTAGTTTATAAATAAAGATTTCCATGACACCTGTCGAGGTGCTGCCTGAGTGGACATGTTTTCTATTTCTTTTCTAAATTCTACGGGATTAGTGATTATATCAGTTATATCTGTGTGGCGGAAGTAATTAAAAACGTTCTGCATTCTCCACATTAGTTTAGTGAAATTCTCAACATTCATCATATGATTTTTAAGAAATTCGTTCATTTCTTTTTTATCGTCTGTGTATGACCCTCTTGTGATTTTCGGTCCAATTCTACAGGAAATTTTTAACATAGATTTTGCATACTGTGTATATAAGAAAATGTTTGGTTTCTTGCAGTATCCTGGATGGTTTTTGTTCTCTTTGTGCTTCTTATGTCTGGTACGAAAGCTTAAGTTCTTGTTCTATTTCGGTAATTCTCGGCTAAGACTTTCTTTCCGTTGAGATACATTCACGGTTTTAACCTGTTCAATAACATTTTTTTTCTCTACATTCTTCTACGTTCTCTTATAGAATTTTTCAGTCGAATGTATTTAATGTAGACCTTGTGTGCTTCTGTGTTCAGCTTTTCCGAGCACTGGGAGAGCTTTATGTGTTCATGATTGTTTCCCAAGGTATGGCTGAAAGCTCTTTGTTTATATTGTTGTAGCTCACTGTGGCATGCAAAGAGTATGTTACAATTTATTCTGCGTATGTCACACTCCCATATAGGCTGCCTCCCAACCAGCGAACTGGGTGCTAAGGGTTTAACGATCGATAGGGTACCCGTCGTTAAATCAGTACCTTGGTTCATTGACCAATCACATTCAATCCCGCCAAAGCTGAAACAACGTGGTTCACTTGTGGTAAGCACTGGCAGACTTGCCTACCATTATTACTGGAGTTTAATGTCTTGAATTTAGACTTGCTTGTATTTCTATGTTGTTGTGATCAGAATATTCTGTATTTGTGGTTGTTATGTCTGTTTCTGATTAGTTCTTCATTCTTCAAATCCGGTGTAGTTTTATTTCTAGTGCATTCTAGTATTAATAGTCGGTGAGCTGGCTTTATTTCTAGTGCATTCTAGTATCAGTAGTCGGTGAGCTGGCTTTATTTCTAGTGCATTCTAGTATTAGAAGTCGGTGAGCTGGCTTTATTTCTAGTGCATTCTAGTATCAGTAGTCGGTGAGCTGGCTTTATTTCTAGTGCATTCTAGTATTAGTAGTCGGTGAGATGGCTTTATTTCTAGTGCATTCTAGTATCAGCAGTCGGTGAGCTGGCTTTCACACTGCTACTTTGTCATCATGTGATGTTGATTTTGGTGTATATATTTCTGATCTTCCTACCACTGCCTGTTATGTGACATGTTTGGCCTTGGAATGTACAGAACCTGTTCACTGTGTTCCATTTCTATGTCTCTGTATTCTCAATGTTCTTTCATTTTTTTCGTCTTGACCATAGATGGTATTTCACTTCCCTTAATAAATTTTATTTTAATTATTTACTACGTCTTCACCCTCTTGATATGTACTTTTATCTCAGTGTTCTCTTTACATCGAATTTGGAGAGCGTAGGCCGTAGCAGTGTGTGATTACTAATGATGATTTGCACATCTGGTGAGAATATCTGCACTCTATGCCAAAGGGGCATTTTCCCTTACTCAGCATGTTTGAACACCTTATATACATCTAACATTCTGTTCCATAGTTGCAGGTGCCCTTGGTACAGAATCTTCACATTTTCTCTCTTTTTCTGGCGCACTGAATCTTGCTTAAATAATTATTCAGTGGGCTTTTCTTGCTATCCTTTTGTGGGTTTTCCTGGCTGCCTACTTTGCTTCAGCATTTACTGGGTTTTTCCAGACAATAATGTTCTGCATATATTCTTGTGACTCTCTAGTTCAAGAAATGTATTTTTTGTGTTCCTCTAATATTCATCATCATACCCGTCTCATGTACATTGTTCTTGGTTTTAGCTCTTCATTTCTTCCTCCCATTTATTGCGTATAATAGAAATAAATCTGTGGTGGGTGCCATGAGTAGTTTTTCTTTCCTACTAAGACAGATTCATTCACCTTCTCACCTTTATATGTTCAGTAACTTAGTCACTGAAACACAGGAAATATAAAATTTCCTCTAGCACATCCCATTGAAGATGCTTCCTTTGCTCTCCTCACTCTCTCCAGAGATTGTGTGTGAGGTGCGAGTGAGTGAGGTGCAGTGGGTGATGAGTGTGTGGTGCGAGTGAGTGAGGTGCAGTGGGTGATGAGTGGAACAGGTATCGTATTTCAACTTATCATGACGTCTGGATACGTATGTTGACGTTTGAGTGCTGTGGGCCACGTAACAGTGTGTGATGGTGAGAGATACGTGTATTGAGGATACACTGATACTGCTACACTGCCTCCACAAAACTATTTTTCCTCAGATATTCTTGATGTATTTTCTAAGTCAGTCCTAAATGTCGTCATAAGTTTCAATCAATTATGTGCGTTTTTTTGTGTATTATTTTTATTTTGTTGTACATTAACTAGGGCAAGAACCAGCCAACGATTGGCATGCGAGAATACTCTTTGACCAAAGTTGTATAACCCATTCCAAGATTCCTGGAAAGGGTCTGATAATTTTCACACCAATATATATATATATATATATATATATATATATATATATATATATATATATATATATATATATATATATTTATGATTTAGAGAGAAGAGAGAGAGAGAGAGAGAGGAAGATCGCAGTCAGCAGGACTCTATACTGCTTCTGAGAAGGACAAGCTTCCCAGGCAGCGCTCTAGACCACTCAGCTAAGTATATATATATATATATATATATATATATATATATATATATATATATATATATATATATATATATATATATATATATACTGTAAATGTATATGTCGTGCGAATAGGTAAAATTGGTCAATTAGCACGAACTCATTTAAAATTAAGTCCTTTCTAAAATTTCTATTATATGTTTAAAAATATATTTTTTTCATTTATGATAATGTAAAAAATATAAATTTTGTAACAAAAGAACCTTAGAAAACTTACCAAACCTTATTATAACAAGCGCAATTTAATTTAGCCTAACCAAACTAGATAAGTTTACAATAATTTAATAATAAACAAACACAATGACATACATTTTTTTTCGTTAGGTTCAGAATGATTTTTGCGAAATTATTGCATACACAAATTTTTACTTGCCTTATTCGGCAAGAAGAGCGTTGCTATTTAAGCCAAAATCGCAAGTTTTACCTATTCGGCACGACATGTATATATATATATATATATATATATATATATATATATATAAGCCATGCGTGTCGTATGAGGCGACTAAGATGCCGGGAGCAATGGGCTAGTAACCCCTTCTCCTGTACAAATCTACTAAAAACGAGAAGAAGAAAAACTTTATAAAATTGGGTTGTCTGAATGTGCGTGGATGTAGTGCGGATGATAAGAAAGAGATGATTGCCGATGTTATGAATGAAAAGAAGTTGGATGTCCTGGCCCTAAGCGAAACAAAGCTGAAGGGGGTAGGCGAGTTTCAGTGGGGAGAAATAAATGGGATTAAGTCAGGAGTATCTGAGAGAGTTAGAGCTAAGGAAGGGGTAGCAATAATGTTGAAGGATCAGTTATGGAAGGAAAAGAGGGAATATAAATGTGTAAATTCAAGGATTATGTGGATTAAAATAAGGGTCGGATGCGAAAAGTGGGTCATAATAAGCGTGTATGCACCTGGAGAAGAGAGGAGGTAGAGGAGAGAGAGAGATTTTGGGAGATGTTAAGCGAATGTATAGGAACTTTTGAACCAAATGAGAGAGTAATTGTGGTAGGGGACCTAAATGCTAAAGTGGGAGAAACATGCAGAGAGGGTGTAGTAGGTAAGTTTGGGGTGCCAGGTGTAAATGATAATGGGAGCCCTTTGATTGAACTTTGTATAGAAAGGGGTTTAGTTATAGGTAATACATATTTTAAGAAAAGAGGATAAATAAGTATACAAGATA
>WNWK01038149.1:0-18094 GCA_009830355.1 Cherax destructor | reverse complement strand
TCTTTTCCACTTTTAAACCCAAGGTGGTGTTCTGTTCATCATCAAAAAACAGTACTGGGGGCCATCTCCCCCAACCCCGGAAAAACAGAGGGTAAAAAAACCCCCCCCACACCTACACTGGGGGGATCCCCAACACCGCACCCCTCTAACTACCAACTCCCAACAATCACAGCACTTTCATGATATAGAAAAAGGCCTGATGCAGAAGATTGTAAAGACTCTGTAATCTCATGGATACTCACGATGACGTCTGCTTGAACTGGCCCTTCCACACATGTAGTTCCCGTTTACACAAAAAATTTTGGGCACCACAAACTGGCCCCCTCCCCCCCGCCAGAGGCTTTTTGTATATATATATATATATAATATAATATATATATATATATATATATAATATAATAAAAATTAATATAATATATATATATATATATAATATAATATATATATATATTTTTTTTTTTTAAAAAAAAAAAAGTCGGCCGTCTCCCACCGAGGCAGGGTGACCCAAAAAAAAAAAAAATCCCCAAAAAAAAAAAAAACTTTCATCATCATTCAACATTTTCACCACACTCATACATAATCACTGTTTTTGCAGGGAGCTCAGAACCAGCTGAAAAGTCCCCCCCCAGCTGCCCTTTCCAGCCCCCTCCTTTAAAGTGCAGGCATTGTATTTCCCCATTTCCAGGACTCAAGCCCAACTAAATCAATTAACGGGTTTTCCCTAATCCCTTCACACAATGTTACCCTCTCCCCCCAACAGACTTCATGTCCCAAAACCATTCGTCCCCATTCCTCCTTCTCACGCTCACACATGCTTGCTGGGCCCAACCCCCTCGCCCCCAAAACCCCCTTTTCCCCCTTCCCCTCCAACCTTTTCTGGGAGACCCCTCCCCCCTTCCTTCCCTACAGATTTATACGCCCCCCAAGTCATTCTATTTTGATCCATTCTCTCTAAATGACCAAACCACCTAAACCCCCTCTTCAGCCCTCTGACAAAAACTTTTTAGAACTCCACACCTTCTCCCAATTTCCACATTCCGAATTTTCTGCATAATATTTACAACATTTGCCCTTAGACAGGACATTTCCCCTGCCTCCAGCCTCCCCCTCGCTGCGCATTTGCAACCCATGCTTCACACCCATATAAGAGGTTGGGACCACAAAATTTTGTACATTCCCTTTTTTGCCTCCATGGATAACGTTTTTGTCTCCACAATCCTCAATGCACCACTCACTTTTTTTTTCCCTTTATCAATTCTAGGTTAACCTCATCCTTCATAAACCCATCTGCTGACACATCAACTCCCAAATATCTGAAAACATTTACTTTCTTCCATAATCCCTCTCTCAATGTGATATCCAATTTTTCTTTATTTGAAATCGTTTGATACCCTCATCACCTTACTCTTATCTATGTTCACTTTTAACTTTCTACCTTTACACACTCTCCCAAACTCGTCACTAACCTTTTGCAACTTTTCTTTAGAATCTCCACATAAGCACAGTATCATCAGCAAAAGTAACTGTGTCAACTCCATTTTGCATTTAATTCTCCATAATTTAATCCACCCCTCTCCCCAACACCTAGCATTTACTTCTTTACAATACATCTATAAATATATTCGACAACCATGGTGACATTACACAACCCTGTCTAAAACCTACTTTTACCAGGAGAGTAATCTCCCTCTCTCCTACACACACCTAACCTAGGCCTCACTATCCTCACTTAAAAAACTCTTTACAGCCTTCAGTAACTTACTACCTATTCCATACACTTGCAACATTTCTTACATTGCTCCCCTATCCACTCTATCATATGCCTTTCTAAATCCATAAAATGCAATAAAAACTTCTCTACCTTTATCTAAATACTGTTCACATATATGCTTCTGTAAACATGATCTACACACATCCCCTACCCACTCTAAAGCCTCCTTGCTCATCTGCAATCTACTCTCTGTCTTACCTCTAATTCTTTCAATAATAGCCCTATGCTTTACTTTACCTGGTATACTCAAAATGACTTATTCCCCTATAATTTTTACACTCTCTTTTATCCTTCCCTTTATGTAAAGGAACTATACATGCTCATGCCAATCCTAGGTACCTTCCTCTTTCATACATTTTATTAAACAAAAATACCAACCACTCCAGCACTATATCCCCCCCTGCTTTTAACATTTCTGTCATGATTCCGTCAATTCAGCTGCTTTTTTCCCCTTTCATTCTACACGTAATGCCTCACGCACCTCCCCCACACTCATCCTGCTCTTCTTCACTCTAAACGATGTTGTACCTCCCTGGCCAGTACAAATTATCACCTCCCTCTTTCAATGACATTTAAAAGTTCCTCAAAATAACCCGCCATCTGCAATACCTCCAGCTCCCCATCTACTGCTCCCTGCTCTGTTTTTTTAACTGACAAATCCATTCGTTCCTAGGCTTTCTTTTTACCTTGTTTATCTCCTCCAAAATTTTTCTTGTTTTCAGCAAATTTCTTGACAGAGCCTCTCGTTCTTTCATCGCTCTTCTTTTGCACTCTCTCACCACCTCTCTTCACCTTTCTTTTACTCTCCATATACTCTGCTCTTCTACTAACAGCTGTTTTGTAAAACCTCTCATGACTACCTTTTTCTCTTTTATCACACCCTTTACTTCTTCATTCCACCTCATCCTCTTTCCTCCTACCCACCCTCCTATAACCACAAACTTCTACTTACATTCTAATACTGCATTTTAAAACATCCCAACTTTCTTCCAACCCCCCACTTTACTCCTACTTGCCTAGCCCACTGCTTTCTGCCAATAGTTGCTTATATCTCACCCTAACTTCCTCCTCATAGTTTATACTTTTACCTCTCTTACTTGCTGTTGCCATTTTCCTTTTGTCCCATCTACCTTTTACTCTAACTGTAGCTACAACCAGAATAATGATCTGATATATCCGTTGCCCCTCTGTAAACATGTACATCTAAGGCCTATATATATATATACTAAGAGTCTTACAAGGGAAGTATCAAAGCGCTACTTTATGTCATTCGGGGCAGTAATAAATATTCACTGGTAGTACCTCTGTTATTATTAGGAAAAGGCGCTCATAAGCCTAATCAGAACTTCCACAGATACATGAAAAATTTCTCAGAAAATATTCGCACAATCAACTCTTTTGAATTGTTTAGCGAATATAACAAGCACCTCTCAGAAGTTGATTTTCCTGTCTGGAGTGTTTTGCAAATTCAAAAGAGAAATACACACAAAGGCTACTCGCCCTCAACATAGCCTTTATGGTTGAGGCCTAGCGATGATATGAAGCCAGAGGGGTAATAACAGCTGGGCGCGTGACGATAGCTTATGGTTATATAGTGATAGACAGGAACGGCACTAATATTGATAGATTTCTCCATCAGGGTCATCATTGTATCGATCACATGTATGGTAGACTTTCGTCATTATGGGATTGGATAAAGATGAACACGCCCTATATCCTCTTCATATGACCTGGAAGCAGTTCTGCTTTAGCAAACAGAAGAGTGCAGCTTCTGTCATCGGGACTTTCTCTTGCCGAACAAAGCTGGCTCGGGCGCACATAGCCACTCAAAATCACCCTTGAAATTCTAGAGGCAATGATAAGTCATCTACCTCCCAGTCAGGGTTGTCTATTAACTGGAAACAAGTGTTTCCTTATGAATAATGCAACTCCCAGAAAAGCTCCAAGAGACATCTTACCACCCTCAAAAAAAAGCTTTTTACAGCTCTCTTTCTAAGAAACACATTGCCGAAGAATTCGATCAATGCATTTCTGGTTTGGGAAAAACAGCAATCAGAGCCCTAGGACTATCTCCCTAGTATATCTCGGATTGCGATGTTGGTCTTTTGGCTGACATATTCACCTTGCATAGGAGATTATTATACAACATCTATAATTTAGATGTGGTACATTGTTCTCTCCCCGGCTTTGCCTATGATGCTTTCTTAAAACCGAGTGGAATTAGAATTAATTACTGATCAGGAACTGTATAATATTATTCGGCTAATATAAAGGTGGTTTCACCACCGCTGTTAGACCATATGTCCGATGTGATAACCCTTTATTAACCCCAATTTTGATGGAAAAACTCAGTAAGTAAATATTTCCCTATACTGGGATTTTAGTCTCTATATGGCTCTTGCATAACTGAACCGCTGCCCTATACTTTAACATTCGAAAACTCACACCTGCAGAAATGAGTTTTTCTTGCAAATCAGAGTCTTCTCGGAAAAATCCTCAAGACTCTATAAAAGGCTACTAGCACGCTACACGGATGACTTGCCTCTATGCTATCACAAGAAATAACAATGGAAGACCTATCGGCCACAGTAAACAGCTGTTGGCGGACGTAATCAAGCTCTACCTCGTAAAAATGTTAAATTAGTGGAGACCATCTCCCAAAAAGAATTACCTGATATCACTGCATGTATTGCAATTGTTTTGGAGATAGGTCTGCAAATCGAGAAAATTCATATGCTCGATTCTATCAAGGAAAATATCTGTCAGGATTCGTGAAACAAACGTCAAACAACGTAATAGTTCCACTAGTAAGACTGTCAACGATTATTCAAATTGTTGACTAATTCAGTGTTCGGCAAGACTCTGTTCAGCCCATCGAAGAGGTGGTGATCCTCTGTTTAAAGCTATAAGACTTTCCAGAAAACAAAATATTGGCAAGATTGGGGACACCCTGCATAAAACTCACTTACCCTAATTATATAAACACCATCTTAGAACTCGCCAAATTTAAGCTGTACCATTTTGGTATATGATTCATAAAAAATCATGACACAGTGACACAGACAGTTTGTAATTTTTCTTGAACAAATAAAAAATAATAATGTTGAAATCGGGAAGGATCACTGAGGAAATGGATAGACACATCTAACTTCCCCACAGACCATCCTTTCTCTGATGAGTCGAAAGGATCGCTAGGTTTGCTTAAAAGCGAATTGGGCGAGCGCCTTATTTAAATAGTCTGCATTAAGCCCAAAATGTATAGCATATTGATGGCTGATAATGATAACTATCACTGCAGAAAGGTATACCCCAGTCTATTGCAACAATTATTAACACAATAACTTTAAAAAAAGTTCTCGAAGATGGATCTATACATACTTTCCAATATAGTCAGATTAGAAATATGAGTGGCAAAAATGAAGTACTATCACTGCTACAAAACCAGGTCTTAACTCATTCGATGACAAACGATACTATATAGATGCCTATCACTCTGTATCTGACCCTTGTTACAGGGGTCAGTTGTTTTATGTTATTGTGCAACAACTGTTTTATAGGCCTTGGCAGAAAGTTTAAGGTTTTATGTTATTTCATGCCTATGTACTGCGTTTTGTGGTAGGGAAGAAGTAGGATATGTAACCAACAGTTTAATTTTTACGGTGTTTTTGAGACAGTGTATGTACAGTTTCATTGACAGTGTGTTATGTTGTTGTGAAAAATTAGCTAGGATGGTAGTAGGATGGACAATTTTTTATGTGCTTTTGGCACGGGTTCTTATTATAGAATATATTGACAGATGTGTTTATTCCTGTTCTGTTTGCTTGTTTTTTGTTATATGAGCCTGATTTATTTTGGGCATTTATTGGATTATTATGTATATTTGTGTTTAAAAAAAAAAAAAAAAAAAAAAAACTCTGTATCTTATGGTCATCCAGATGCTGGAAACAAAGCTTAAATTAGTTAATGATAGAGCAGGGAGGTGGAGGAGGTATTAACAGTACTGAGGAGGAGGAGGATTCCAGCAGTGACAGTGTGGAAGAGGAAGTCCAGGAGGGAGATGAATGTGATCTTTGGGTCAGAGAATTTTTCCCAGAGACAAGCAGCAGTGAGATACAAATCATCATCCTCTATCATGGCTGCTGGTGGTTTTAATACTTCTAGAAGCAGACAACTCTAAAGAAGGAAGAAGAAAAGAAGGAATAGGAGTAGTGTAATGTTAATTAATAAATATATTTTGTAGACCTTGACTTTTGTTTTCACCTTTGAACATTTTTTATCGCTTCTCACGGTGGGGGGGACCTTCCACTACCCGACTGGCAGGTGTGATCCCAGCTGTCACTGGGTGTGATCCCAGCTGTCACACAGGTGTTATCAGCTGCCACACAGGTGTGATCCCAGCTGTCACACGGGTGTGATCCCAGCTGTCACACAGGTGTTATCCCAGCTGTCACTGGGTGTTATCCCAGCTGTCACACAGGTGTGATACCAGCTGTCACTGGAGTCATGATCCCAGCTGTCACACAGGTGTGATCCCAGCTGTACACAGGTGTGATCCCAGCTGTCCTGGGTGGATCCCAGCTGTCACACAGGTATGATCCCAGCTGTCACTGGGTGTGATCCCAGCTATCACACAGTGTGATCCCAGCTTCTGTCACACAGATGTTATCCCAGCTGTCACACAGGTGTTATTCCAGCTGTCACACAGGCGCAAAGGGACTCCACTGACCACCCTCCTGTATGCTGATTTTTTTCTTTATAAAATACCTAATGCTGGAGAAATATATATAAATTTTATACAAAAAACACTTGTAGTCTAGGCAGGAGCTGCCGAAATGTGGACCTACTCAACGAGATAATTTGGGATCCTTCCTTTAAGTCTTCTAAGCGATGATATGTCACTTCGAGTTAGATAGGATGGTTCATGTAAGAGGGTATCAAGAATATGATGCTGACCCATTATTTTAAAGTGTCTGAGCAGCAATACCTCCATAAGTTGTATGCGTAGATCACTGATCACATCATTATTATGTTCCACAGACACATAGTTGTGTGAGTTATTTTCTAAAATTAAGATCCTTGCCTTAGGATGTTTCATTACTGCTTCCATTAGCCATGCACATAGCAGGCAGCGGGGTGTCAGGAAGTTCCGGCAACACAATCTTCCTTATAAAGAAGGTTTTGCCCTATGTACCAAGGACGTTCAGTTTCACATTGTCTACAGATCAAGTGAGCCTGACTACGTAAGCGTTCTAGTCCTCTCACTTTTTCTCCTTTGTTTACTTTTAAATGTTTGAAAGCATCGTTATTTCCATCACCTGAAATATATTCCACTATGACAGTTGCCGTGTTTGCCAGTGATGATATCTCATATAAGATTCACAACAAAAGAATTCCCTTCCCTTTCCCGCTTATAGCTTATGCAAGAGGAAATATTTACTTAAAGTCAGAATTCTAACATTGATCATATAACACAAGGTTCAAGTTCATTGAACATTTCCAATTAACTTATCTCAGCTACGACTACTTAATACTAAAACACACCTCAATAAAAATATTCAGAGACCTCTTGTATGGGGGGTTAATAATATGGCATATATAATGGATGGTACAGGAAAGGCTTCATCTAAGCACAAATTACAAAGATGGAGAGAGAAAGAAAGAGAGAGAGAGAGAGAGAGAGGGAATGAGAGAGAGAGAGAGAGAGAGAGAGAGAGAGAGAGAGAGAGAGAGAGAGAGAGAGAGAGAGAGAGAGAAGTTACACATATGTATATCACATTAAAAAAAGGGGTTCTAATTCATTGAGGACTTCCACGTGAGTCAATTGGGCCTGCTACCTAATATTTTTCCCTCACTGAAATAATAATATTGCAGACATCATAATGAATGGTGAAGACAAGCTCTTACACCCAAACACAAATTATAAAGAAAATTACTTTAGAAAAAAAAAAACCCCTGAGTACAAAGGAGAGTTTGAACAAAGATGACATTGAACAAAGTGGTTCATACATTAACTTATATAAAAGAAATTTGATCAGAGAACAAGTATAATTACATAACCCCTGCACAGATGCACCTTTGAGGCATTGCCACCCAAAATAAAACACACAAAATTACTACAGGTACACACAGATCTACACGTACACATGTACTTCAGGAACATACAAGTCTTCAGATACACACAGGTACTACAGTTACACAGGTCCCAAGGTACACACAGGTACAAGAGGTAAACACACGTACTCCCGGGGCATACACACTGCTACGGGCATACACAGGTACTACAGGTACACACAGATACTACAGGTACACAGAGTAATCAGTGGGTAATATTCAATGGAATGTTCTCACATACACGATTGTCTGCAAAATAAGTCAGATTAAGACTGTGTAAAAATGTCAGGAGCTTACATGCAATATATGGGTTACTTAACATGTTTTGTGAACTTAATTTACTTAGTGCTTTATAAATACACTGATAACAAACTCTGTTGCAATGACAATGGGGAAAATTTGTCAGTTTGCCTAACTTCTTTGGGCTATCCTAGAAAATCACAGTTACTATGTATGTATATATGGGCTTCTGTGTGAGCTGTTACGTAGATGAACCTGTCCCAAGCAAACCCATTAAAAAGTAACAAAAAAAACTTATGTAAAGTTATTTAGTGTGAGGAGACAAGTGCACACACCCACACTACCACCAAAAATACACTGCTGTTAAGACTGACTTAACTTATATATAAATCATAATAACGAAAAACATCATTAGGTCTCTTCAGTGTCTGAGGAACACCCATGAGATGAGTAGCTTTCTTTTCCATGATAATAGCAGGTGTGGGTAGGGAATCAGCTGATGTTGTTTACTCCCCAGGACTACCAAGCCCGGGGCCGTCTTTCGCCACCACTGCAACTAGGGCTTTAAAGCTGGGCGCCAGTTCTATCTCGCCAGGAAGCATAAACCGGCTTTGCATGGTTTTTTTATGCATTAAATTGAGGCAGGGGGGCGGTGAGAGAAAAAACACTGCATTTAAGTTGAAGGAAGAGCAAAGGAAAGGGGGGGAGGGGGTGGGGTTGGGTGTTGGTTGCCCTTGGGGGGAGATTGCTAAAAGGGGTTGCCTGTTGAATGGAAGGGTTGCCCGGCTCCTAATATTTTTATACCACCTCAACGGTTCGAAGAAATAAAAAAAAAGGTTAGGTAGCTGTGAAGGCAGGAACATATATTCCATCTTAATATTGCCAATACCAGCGCACTGTTCCCAGTTGGTTTTCCCTCCCTTTCCCCGTTGGCACTGATGCTGGCACACTTCCCTGGTAAATGCGATGAGTTGAGGATACGGGGGAATAGGGGGTAAAAGGAAGGCACATTCACCTCTCTTGACACAGACAATATGGGTGAAAGTGTCAAGCAGGTTGTATAATTTCCTCTCTCAAAGTCATTCACTGACCGAGACTTCTCTGGAGAGTTACCAGACACTGCAATACTTGAAGATAAGATAAGATTTCTTCGGATTTTTTAAACCCCCGGGGGGTTAGCCACCAGGATAACCCAAGAAAGTCAGTGCGTCATCCCCAGGACTGTCTGCCCTATTCTTGTACACGTGTATGCACGAGATATACAGTACTTTGATGTTGCGTGAGTGACTTCTTGGTTATCATTTCATAGAATCTAATATATTGTGGACTCTTGTCATTATTATTTGGATCAGTAAGCAACGAGCGCTTTTTTTGTGGGGATAAAATTCTCAGGCTACAGGCAGTTTCTATGACCTGTCACGAGACACAGTACTGATGTGGTAGTCCCAAGGGAACTCTAAGTCACAATGCAGCACAGAAGTTGTGGTGTGGATTAGGTCTCCATTATTCTTGGATCAGTCACTTAAAAAGCGCTTCGTTGTGGGGACTTTGGAAAGCATTAAGCTGGGGTAATTGCCTGTGTCGTGCCGAGGCAAAGTATTAATATTTATTTAAGAACTATTGCTTTATTTTATAGACTTCATGGTATTTATGGTCTTTACCATGGCTTGTCATTTTTTCAATTTATTTATTGCTTGCTGACTTCAGTCTCTAAGGCCAGAGAGAGAGAGAGAGGTGCGTGTTGGTGCCGAGCAAGAGACAACACCACAAAGATTTGTGTAAAACTGAAAGTTTTGAGATTAATGTTTCTCTTGTGGACACTGTCGTTCTAGATAATTACACAGCTACAAAATTTTTGGTGGAAATATTCTGTGTACAGATAAGGATGATGAAGTCCATAATTGAGTGGACAAACTAATAGACCGAGTGTGGAGTTTAAGTTTTATTTTGATAGGGTTTGGTTGTCCAGTGATGTACTGTAAGTTATTATAGCATTCTCTTGTAATGAACGAATTTCATGTTATGTATGACTTTTTATGAAAGTCTGGAAGAGCAATGTGTTCTCTTGACATTTTTAATTTCATGTAAAAGATATTTGTAAACTCGAGATAATTAAATTTAATTAGTCCTGTGATCTTGACTTTAATTTTTAATTTGATTGTGCAATTCTGAATTTCGATTTTGTATATGTACATTGTATTTGTTGCAGTTACCCACAATATGAAGCTGGTCACGCCTGGGATAATATGGGCAAATGTAACAATTACTGTCCTCCATCAGTGTCCTTTATTTCGATTCCTCATTTTGAAACAGTTTTATTCTCTCTCGTGTTGAGTGGTATGAGAGTTCAATGCATAACTTAAGTTGCAGTGGTTATTCAGTTGATGTCCATTCACGGAATATTTACCTATATTTTTTCTATTAAAACACCTTTGACAAAACGCATATTACCATGATTGTTCAATATATTTATAAATGGTGTTGCAAGAGAAAGGAATGCTGGGGACTGGAGGAGAGTTGTGGGACTGAAAGATAAAGAATTTAATAAAAAAGTGGGAGTTGTTACAGTTCCTATTTGTTTTTTTAACAGTGGTTTTGGGAAATTTGAAGTATATTTGAAAGGTTGGTGAACGTATTTGGGATGGTAAGTAAAAAAAAGAAATTGAAAGAAATAATAAAGACAAGGAGATGAGGGTAAAAAAATTAAATAAAAGATTAGATATCAGATTTGTAGGGAGGAGATTAAAGTGGATATGTTCAATATTTGGGATTAATTCCCAAAATGGGATGAAAATGGGGAAACCAAAGAAAACGAGAGGTGAAAATGAATATGCTTTTTGAACTATTTGGAACAAAGAAGGGAACCATGGAGGAAAAAAGGGAATATTTTCCAAGAACCCAAGCACCATCACCTTTTCCCTTCTCATTCTATGGTTAACCCCATCCTTCAAAACCCATCCTTGAAAAAGAACTCCCAAAACTGAAAACATTTACTTTTCCATAATCCCTTCCAATGGGGATATCCATTTTTTTTATTTAAATGTTGGAAAATCTCACCACTCTTTTCCATGTTCACTTTCAATTTTCCCTTTTAACACCCCCAAACTTTCCAATAATGCAATTTTCTTTAGAATTTATGGGCACAGTATCATCAGGTAACTGTGTAACTCCATTTTATTTAATTATAAAACCCACCCCTTCTTTTAAACCCCATCATAAAAAAAAAACCATGGGACATTAACATCCCTTCTTTACAAGCCTTCAGTAACTTTACCTATTCATAAACATTGAAAGCCAAAAATTGCTCCCATCCACTTACCAATGTTTTTCAAACCAAAATGCAATGTTCTCTCCTTTATTAAAAATGTTCACATATATTTATTAAACACTTGATCAAAAGCCCCCCCACCAAAGCTTTCTTCCATCGAACCCACTCGTTTTTACCCAAATTTTTCAATAATTAACCCTTTGCCAAAATTTACCTGGTATATCAGTAAACTTATTCCCCTAAATTTTACCTCCTTTTCCCCCTTCCCTTTATAAAGGGAACAAATGCCTCTCCAATCCCTGGTCCTTCCCTTTTTTCATACATTTATTAACAAAAATCCCAAACCACCCAACAAACCCCAGCTTTTAACATTTCTGCAGATCCGTTATTCCCTGTTTTTACCCTTTTCATTTTTAAAAGGGCCCAACCACCCCCCAACTCCCCTGCCTTCCTTCATCAACCTGATGTTGTACCTCCTCCAATACAAAATAACCCCCCTTTTTTCATCGACATTTAAAAGTTCCCCAAAATATTCCCGCCATCTACCCAATACCTCCAACTCCACATCTACTAACTCCCTACTCAGTTTTTAACTGACAAATGAATTCGTTCCCAGGCTTTTACCTTGTTTATCCACTCCAAAAAATTTTCTTGTTTTCAGCAAATTTCTTGACAGACCCCTCCCCCATTCTTTCATCCGCTTTTTCTTTTGCACTCTCTCACCACTCTCTTCACCTTTTTTTACTTCCATATACTCTGCTCTTCTATTAACACTTCTGTTTTGTAAAAACCTCTCATAAGCTAGTTTTTCTCACAACCTTTACTTCTTCATTCCACCACTCACTCCTCTTTCCTCCCACCCACCCTCCTATAGCCACAAACTTCTGCCCCACATTCAATACTGCATTTTTAAAAATATCCCAACTGTCTTCAACCCCCAATTACTCATACTTACACTAGCCCACCTTTTTGCCAATAGTTGTTTATATCTCACACTAACTTCCTCCTCCCTTAGTTTATACTTTACCTTTTCTTTACTTGCTGTTCCATTTTTTTTTTGTCCCATCTACCTTTTACTTAACCAGAAAACCAAATAATGATCCGATATATCCGTTTCTTAAAACATGTACATCCTGAAGCCTACCCATCAACCTTTTATCCACCAATACATAATCCAACAAACTACTTTCCTTACGTGCTATATCATACCTTGTATATTTATTTATCCTTTTTTTCATAAAATATGTATTACTTATTACAAAACCTCTTTTTACATAAAAGCTCAATTAAGGTTCCCATTTACATTTACCCTGGCACCCAAATTTACCTACTACTTCCTCCACAAATTTTTACCCACTTTAGCATTAAGATCCATAACCACAATTACCTCTCACTTGGTTCAAAACTCCCAACACACTCACTCAACATTTCCCAAAATCTCTATTCCTCTCACCTTCTCTCTTCTCCAGGGCATAAACACTTACTATAACCCATTTTCACATCCAAGCTTTATTTTACCCACATAAACCTTGAATTTATACATAAAAATTTCCCTTTTCTTTACCTGCAATAACTGATTATTCAACATTATTCCCTTCTTTACCCTTTTAACTCTATTTGAAACCCCTGACCCAATCCCATTTATTTCTCCCCACTGAAACTCTCCTACCCCCTTCAGCTTTGTCTCACTTAAAGCCGGGGACATCCAGCTTTTTCATTCATAACATCTACAATCATCTTTTCTTATCATTCGCACATCTCCACGCACATTCAAAATCCCATTTTTGACGGTTTTCTTCTTTTTTTTTGTGTTTACACATTTTAGTTGACTTTTACAACACGCATGGCTTACGGAGGAAAGATTTTATTCCAATTCCCCAGGGTATGAAAGGAAGAGCAATAAGAACAAGAACTATTAAGATAAAAAAAAAGAAAATTCAGATGAGGTGTATACATAAACTTACATTTTGCTTAGTTGTTAATTAACAATTTTTGTCAAAACTGCCTAAAGGAATCCCATAAGAAATTAAACCTTTATTTTGGGAGCCTAATTATGCGCTTTGAAGAAGAAGGATAAAATCAAAACCCATTGCTGTTGGTAACACCCTTCGGGTCTAGTGCCAAAGCAGCAGAAAGAAACATTCGCCTAGATGCTGCCAGTTTACCCAGCCACACCAACTGGGCTTTGGGGGGCTCTCAACAGTAAAGCGGAACCATGCGGCAAGGGCCCACATCAGGGACCTACCAGAAGACAAGGCCGTAGTCAAACTTGGGCTTTCGAAATGCCTTTTATGGTGAGAAGAGATGGGTCTTGCCAGCCGTTCGGGAAACGGCAGCCCTTTACCATTTGCTTGGGACAGCAAACCCTGTCTTTGTTTGGGGAACATGAAATTCCCTCATTTGAGGGTGTTCAGCAGGGTGATCCACTCGCCCCCACTTCTCCTCTGTTTGGAAGAGAACCAAATTCCATCCTACGCAGCGAGCCCCAACATCTGGTACCTGGATGATGGCACTTGGCGGGTTGGGGAGTCCCTGTTAGGGGGACCTACAACGGGGGAAGAAAAAGGGAAAAAAACCCTCAAATCCCTCAAAGTGTGAAATCATCACAACAAACCAGCAAATAATCAACGGTGTGAACAATCCTCCCAGAAGTCACTACTACCACTCCATCCAACAGCCCTCCTGGGGCACCGCTGGGGCATCAGGGGCCATCGGGCACGGTCCTCAAGGACAAAGTGAATGACCTGGAAAAGAATGGAGGAGAGAATAAGTGATCTTGATGCCCATAATGCCCGTATCTCCTCCAGTTTTCTTACATGCCAAGACTTACTTACCTTAGGTGCCAACCTCTTTAAAACCCAACACTTAACGAGTATGACCCACCTGAGATCAACCCTTATGGAAGGCACTGAATCTGTCACTAGATGATCGGCAATGGGAGCAGGGCCACCCTCCCAGTGCGACTGGGAGGTATAGGGGCGCAAAGCAACGCAAGTAGCTTTACCTGCATTTCTGTCATCGTGTTTGGCCTCCCCGTGGATTAGTCAAGAAGATTGTCTCTGAACGTTTGAGAGGGTGGTGGGGGCTCAAGACCCCACGTTCATTGAAGGACCATGCGGTGGGACATCCTGGTAGACTCCTCCAGAGACCAGCTCCTCCCAAAGAGCACATCCCACGGGGGCAAACCGATCATGGAAAATTGCCAACAAATGCCCCACCAACGCTTCAGGAAAACAAATCGTTCCCCCCAAGAAGGAAGGGGACTCAGGAGATTTTCAGTTTCCCCCCCTCTCTTGGGACTCGAGTCGACCCCACAGGCCATTCGATTGGTGTTGCGCTTGCCCAGCCGCCCCCATACTACCAACATAGGGTATTTGCGGCAGGGCAACGGCTGATCAATTCAGACTTCATGGTCTCGTGTGTCACACATCAGAAGGGAAGTATGCTAGACATGAGGAGGTCAGTACATCATAAAAAAAAAGCCCCCTCACAGCCCCGTTTTCCCCGCTCAAAAAGGGAAACCCCCAAATGCAGAGGGTGATGGAAGTCAAAAGCGTCCTGATGGAGCCACTATGCTACCCCCGGGAAAGGATGGTAAGCAGATTGCTTGGGATTACACCTGTGCTGCCACAAGGGCAGACACCTACTTGCCATACTCCGTAGCTGAAGGGGGTGGAGCTGCCAGCCACAGGGGGACCCAGAAGACCCCGCAAAATGAAGGCCTTCCCCCCTATAACTTCATCCCAATAGAGTCGGGGACCCTTGGGGAAAAGGGAAAAGGGGCTCTAAAGTTTCTAAAAAAGCTGGGTGCCCCTCATAGAAACCAAGGACCACAAGGCGACCAGCTTCCTTTCAGAGACTCATTTTGGGGTCCAGGGGGGGTATACCTTCAGCCTTCTGGGCACGCTGCCCACTGCCGGGGAGCTGGACGAAGTATTTGACATATCCCCGAGTTGTTATCTATGTGTTTTTACCCCTATTGTATTTTTTCAATGTATTTTTTCAATGTTTTTTGTCTTGAAATAAAGTTTATAGACAATCAAAAGATGGGTGGTGGGGGGAATTGGGGAAATTCAAATGGCTTCAGAAAGAAATCTAAATATTCTTGACTCACGAAAGTAATGAAAAGATTGTAAACAAACTATACCACGGGTGGTATAGTTTGTTAGGTGGTATAGTCGCGTAAGCCACTGGGCCAGCTAGCTTCAATAAGATTCATCCAACTAGGTATATTTCACACCATGGGGGAAGGTTGTATGTATAGGCACCACTGTGTCCACAAATGCAATTTTTCAGACGAATCTCCCCCTAGCATGGCCGTGACGAACTCTAGCTCAAGTCCCCCCCCGTCAAATGACTCACGAAATCGTAATAAGTTTAAAAAAAAACCCCTACCAGGGGGGGCCCAACCCGCGGTCACAGAGTTTTTAAAACTCCAGACCGTCGGGGGCCCTGGCTTTCTAAATATTCTTCCTTGAAGCCTTTTATATATATACCAAATCATACCATGGGAAAGGATTAACTCATGTTTTTAGTGGTAAAACTGTAGCCCGACGCATTAGCCACTGGGCCAGGGGGGACAACTAGGTTTTATTTATACACCATAAAAGGGGTTGGGGATAGAAAACCCTGGGCTAAAAAAAGGGGGGGTTTAAATTTAAAGTTTTGCATTTGTGGCTACAGTGGTGCCTATGCTAACTTTCCTATGGTGTATAAAATACCCAGTTGGATGAATTTATTGTAGCCAGCTTCCCCAAAATCGCTAACGCGTCGGTCTGGGGTTTTACAACTCCCCGCCACGAGTTAAGAAATTTCCGGATATGATTTTTTTTGGAATGAGTCAACATTTCGGGTTTTTATATGCACATTTGAACCTACACACTTCGCATGAAAGTACGGTTTTTTTTTTAAAAATTAAAAAAAAATTTGTTTTTATATGATTGTGGGGAATTTCAAGTAGAATATAAATAAGAAAAATGAACCGTCAAATTTTTTTTTTTATGTTTTAAGTGTTTTTAAATTTAACGATGGCAGACGTTTTAGTTTTTCGGAGCATTCTCACATCATTTTCACTAGTTTTTTTTAAAATTTTTGTTTTTTAATCGAGAACACCTTATTCGATCGGCCCAAATTTTTAACGCTCTGTGATGTGTCCTGGGCAATTTTTCCGGTAAAAATTTTCATGAGTGGCCTGTGCCCACTTTTTCCCCGTCTTCCTATGTATTTTTTCCCCTGCGATAGGGGAAAAAAGCCCCCTGCGGGTTTTAAAATTTAACCCAAAGATTGTTTGAAGAATGTTTATATTTAATAAACACGTAGATTAAATCCCTTTTTTTTTACTTTACGTCCGAAATGGTATATTTTTTTTCCCCTTTATTTTAACTTTTTTGTTAAAAAAATAACAACTGTGAAGGGCACAGGCTTAAAAGGGTGACGCATCAAAAGGGGTGGATCGTTTCGGGGGTTTGGGGTGTATAGGAACAAATTTTGTTGGATTTTTGGATTAACTGCAAAATGCATCTTCTGGAGGAACATTTCATGGGTTTAGTTTTAAAAAAAAATTTTTTGGTTTTGTATTTACACAAAATACATATTCTGGCCGGGGACGGATTTCATCAAAAAATTCCCCTGTTTAGTTTTTTTGGCCATCCTAGTTTAAAAAAACTTAGTGGTCTTTCATGTGCCTACAACATCCGGTCCCCCCAAGATTTTTTTATATATTTGAGTGATAAAACGTACTTACCTGCGTAGGATATTGCTCTATGAGGTCTCTTTTTAAAAAGGTCTTTTAAATTCTAAATTACATATTTTCTTGGAAAAAAAAAAATGAGTTTTTGTTAACTTGTAGATTCATCTTCTTCAAATCTTCAACTCTAATATTTAACACAATATCAACTACTACTGAGCTCTGCACACTTCCCATCACCAGCTGAGGGCAGTGGACTGATTTGGAGGGACCGAAATGCAGATATGAATAATAAGTAGTAGTATTCGGGTGTAGTAGTGGGGGGGTAGTAGTGTAATAGTCGGGTGGGGGTAGGATGGTAGTAGTAGTAGTTGGGTATTACTAGTAGCAGAAGCAGCGTAGTGGTAGAAATGTAGTAAAAGGGAAAAGTAGCGTATAGTAAAAGAAGCATTAGTTGCAAATAGTATCAGTTCCATATTATTACTAAAAAAAAAAAACAACAGCAAAACAAAAAAAATTTAAAAAACCATCAATATTGATGGACTGATTACATGACTCCGGCAGGGACTGACTACCTAAACCCCTGATCTTCACCATTCTCCTTAGTATTGGACTGATGAAGCAATGTGTGGCGAAATGTTTCCAATAAAGATATATAAATGTTGCACCTATGTTTTTTTTAATAATAATAATAATAATAATAATAATAATAATAATAATAATAATATTAATAATAATAATAATAATCATAATAATAATAATAATAATAATCATAATAATAATAATAATAATTTACTATTACTACTACTACTACTACTCCTTTATCAAGAATCCTTGAAGCATCCTGGCGCTTCCTTATAGGGAACCATTTCATATTATCTACCCTTCTGCTTCACTATTCTTAATCTCTGTTTTTTTTTTTTTTTTGCGCTGTTCTCGCTTCTTTGTTTCTTTGTTTCTCTCTTATTCCATATTTTCTTCTATTCTCTGCTTTTTTTTTCTCTGCTGACCTTTTTTT
>WNWK01038148.1:0-18094 GCA_009830355.1 Cherax destructor | reverse complement strand
CAGGCCCTTCAAATCCACCCCACAAAGAATTTTTGCTAAACCCCAAATTTTCAAAGCTACCCAAGAAAAGTTTAAATTCTACCCATCCCAAGTCCCCCAAACCCAACCCCCTCACCATAAATTTTCCCCCAAACCCAAATTTAAAACCCCCCCCAAAGGCCCAGCCTTCAATAACCCTATAGGCAGACTGTTCCACCATCAACTCCCCTTTTTCCCAAAAACCAAATTTTCCTATATCCTTTCTAAATCTAAACTTATTTTCTTGAACCCATTATTGGGGTTCTTTTTGGGGGATACCCCAAACCTTATTTATACCCCCTTTTTAATACCCTTTTTCCCCTTTGATACCGATCATGCCCCCCTCTTCTACGTCTTACAAGTGAATGTTTTTTTGGGTCTTCAATTTTTCTTCGAAAGGAAGTTTTTAATGCTTTTAAATTTTTAGTCATTCTACGCTGAATTTTTTCTAACAATTTATGTCCATTCTGTAAATGGAGACCAGAACTGAGTCGTAATCTAGGTGGGGGCCCTTTACTAATGATGATAAAGTTGTAATATAACCTCGGGATTTTGTTCAAATTTTTTGATATAAATCCCAGTAATCTATTTGTTTTTTATTACGTACGCTTAGGCATTGTTGTCTTTTTTAAGGTTGCGCACCATACCCCCAAGTCCTTCTCGTCTTATCTAAGTTCTACGTTTTTAATTTATAAGTGTTGGGGATGGACACCCCCACTTCAAAAACCTTTGATTTATCTCAAAATGACTCCACTTTTACCACAAATTAAGTTTGCCCCAAATCTTCCTGAAGTTCTATGACATCTATGTTTGAACAATTACCCTACCTATCTTCGTGTCGTGGGGGAATTTTTTTCATTTCCCAAAATTCCCCCTCAAGGTCATTGAAAATATTATAAAAAAATGGGCCCCAAAACGATCCCCGTGGAACACCACTTTTTCAACCCCCCTTTCCCCGGGTTTAACCCCATTTATGCACACTTTTGCTTCCTATTGGTGAGCCATGACTGATCCATGCCCAAAACTTTTCCCCCAATGCCATGAGCTGCCACTTTCTTTAACAGTCTCTGGTGCGGTACTCTATAAAAAAGCCTTACTAAAGTCTAAATTAACAATATCCTTTCAAATCAAACTTATCAATTGAATCCATTTTGGGGTTTTTTGGAGAGATACCTCAAGCCTTATTTATCCCCCCTTTTTAAATCCCTTTTCCCTTGATACCCGTCATGCCCCCCCCATTCTACGTCTTACAAGTGAATGAATTTTGGGTCTTCAATCTTTCTTCAAGGAAATAAGAACATAAGAATGGAGGAACACTGAAAGGGCCCTCTGCCCAACAAGGCAGGCCCTTATCAAAACCACTACCTAAAATTTACCCTGTATCACGACACAATAAACCCAGCCCCCCCCCTTATATTTGTCCAATTTTTTTTAAACCCCCAAGGAAGATTTCTAATGCTATTTTAATTTAGTCATTCTACCTGAATTTTTTAAAATTTATGTCCTTTTGTAATAGGGAGACCAGAACTGAGTTTAATCTAGGTGAGGCCTTACTAATGATGTATAAAGCTGTAATATAACCTCTGGACTTTTTGCAACCCCTTTTTGATATAAACCCCAGTAATCTATTTCCTTCGACCTTAGGCATTGTGTTTTTTTAAGGGCGTTACCATCACCCCCAAGTCCTTCCCCAACTGTATGGCTAATTTCCCCAGTTATTTAACTTATGGTTGGGTTATGGACCTCCCGAGCTTCAGCCTTGCATTTATCTACATTGAACTGATCTCCCTTTTCTGACCACGAATTAAGTTTGTCAAATCTTCCGAAGTTCTTACATCATGTTTGAATAATTAGGGAAAATAAAAATGCGGGACCTTTTTTGACCGGCCCACGCGGGGGTTTTTTATCAGCCCAAAGATAAAGCCCTGCGGGGGCAAACGTAAAAAAAAACCCAATACGTTATGTTTTTATTTTCCATTTTGGGTTTTTTCCATTTTTTTCCCATTGAATCAATTACCCTACCATCTTCGTGTCGTCGGCGAATTTGCTCATATCCGTTTCCCCTCTCAAGGCATTGATATATTTATAAAAAAAAGGGCCTGCTGACCTTGGGAAACCCTTGTTAAAGTCCCTTCCGGTTTAACCCCATTTATCCCTCTCTGCTTCCAGGGGCCATGACTCGATCCATGACACCCTTTTTTCCCAATCCCAGAGCTGCCACTTTTTTAACAGCCGGTGGGTATTTTAAAAAGCCTTAAAAGTCTAAATAAAAATCGAACATCGTGATCAAAGCCTAAAATTTACTGAAAAAGGGTTTTAAAAATTAGATAGGCGGGAACGGCCCTCGTAATCCATGCTGGGTATCATTAATCAAATTATGGTTATCAGTTTTAAAATATCAGCTATTTGCCCTTGTAATTTGCCTACAATTGAGGTCGGGCTTATTGGGGGTAGTTTGAGGGTAGTGCGCCCCCTGTTTAAAAATGGAATTACATTAGCCATCTTCCACATATGACACTACACCTGTTTGGGGATAAATTAAAAAAGTTAGAATGGGTTGTTTTTAACATTCTCCTGGGTCTTCGTTGTTTCTCCTCTCCACCCTCCTCTTGAGCCTTAACTTTGTCCCATGGGTTTTGCCACTGTCCGGTTTCCCTTTTCCCGGGCGGGATTTCAACAGGAGGTTCTGAATCCTCTTTTTTTCCTCAGTCATCGCTGTATCTCAAGCACCCCAGTTCTTCCTTCAGCTGCTGGTAGAGTAGCTCAAGAGAGGACATCTTCTTCAGATTGACAGAGAGCACACAAGACACGTCTTCACTGAGTTAAGTCAGGTCCACCACTGAGTTTGGTGGGTTAATTCCCGTTCTCAGGATGAGGCAACACTACCCTGAAGACATCAGTGAAAAAAAGTTGCAGAACAAGCTTTTGTGTGACAGCGTCTCTTGCAGCCCATCAAGTCACAGCTCTGCACGACTCAATGAGAGAAAAGTTGTTAGAATGAAGCTTGCTCTTCGCCGGTTATTTCTTCAGCTCTACTCATTATAGTTTTAATGTAACCACTGACATTAGCACGCTGAGGAGATTTTTATGCTGCGGCTTCTGAAACCAAAGTGGATTAGCTGATGATTTCTTCATCAGGTACTGAATGTTTCAGCTCGGGACTTTCCCGTCTCTTTAGCTGAAGGGCGAAACCCATCCTGTGTGATGGAGGAAAACGGAAGCATATGAAACCCTTTTCCCCACTATATCTTATATACCGTTGAGCAGCCCTGTTTATATGTTTGTTTATGTGGGTGTTTTTGGAGTGATGTTTTTTCCCTCTTCCCACACATTCACCTGTGGGGAAAACAAACTTGTGAAATTCTATTTCGACATTCCCTTATAAATGAATAGATTACATATGTATGTATGAAAATATATATATATATATATATATATATATATATATATATATATATATATATATATATATATATATATATATATATATATATATTTCCTCTTGGAAAAGGGCTGGAAAGAAACGAAAATTTTTTCTTCTTCTTTCAACGTCGGGTCCCACCGAGGGAGGGTCCCAAAAAAGGAAAAACGAAAGTTTCTTCTTTTTCATTTAGTAATATATGGGGAAGGGGGTTTCTGCCCCGCCCCGGGATTTTAGTCGTCTCTTACAACGCATGGGTTACGGAGGAAGAATTCTGTTCCACTTCCCCAAAAATATATATATATATATATATATATATATATATATATATATATATATATATATATATATATATATATATATATATATATATATATATATATAAGACAACCACTATGAAAAAAAAGAAGAATTCCAAGCGCTTTCGTGACTACCACATTATCAAGGAACTTAAAAGAAAACATGAAAGAAAGGGTTATAAAGGGGGGAGAATAACCCCACAGTCATAAATAACAAAAAACACCCCAAGTAGCGTAACATCGCACGACTCTGTGAAGAGGAACATAAGAAAGGACCCCCTTCCCAAGAATTAAGATTGTCCCAAATTTTTCAATAAAATTTTTCCCAAATTTTATTTAAATTTTAAATGAATCCAATTTATATAAACCAAAAGAAATATTTAATTTTTTTCAAAACTGCTTTTTTAAAGAAACAATGTGGAGTCACGAAAGCGCTTGGAATTCTTCTATTTTTTTATAGTGGTTGTCTTGCATATTTTGATATCACCGTTTACTGTGATCTTTTTTTCATATATATATATATATATATATATAAATATATATATATATATATATATATATATATATATATATATATATATATATATATATATATATATATATATATATATATATATATATACATGAAAAGAGAGACAGAAAAAAGAGGAGATATTTACAAGGGGCGGGCCTTCGTTAAAAACAAAGATGAGAACTTAGCACTTACTCTCTACTCCTTTGTATCTTAAACCTAAAGATTAATGATTCGGGGGAATGCGAGAATGCGAGCCAGCCCAGAACTTTTTACTCCTTCCCAAAATTTTTTTTCCAACTTCTTGAATGCAAATTCTTTTGACGTTTTCCCAAATCCCAACCCTTCAGGAACTCTTGATTAAGACGTTTGCCTTTCAAGAAGATTCAATAACCTGGAAATGGGGGTTTCCCATGGGGAAGTTACCCAACTGGGGGATGGTGGAAATTTTTCCCAAAACTTTAAAAATTTTTGTTCCAAAATTTTAAGTGGGGTTTTTAAATTTGTCAAAGGATATTAGGTCTTAAAACAGCTGGTTGCAAGGTGAACTTATATACCCGAGACCGAGAAGTATTGGTTTTTAAATTAAATTATATATATATATATATATATATATATATATATATATATATATATATATATATATATATAATTAAATATCCAAACCAAGCGTGGGGAAGTAGAATGATAGCTCTAGCCCTTTTCGTGCTGCAATTAACACATCATCAGGAGCTTAAAAGTTGCAGAAAAGAGGAGGATGTCAAGCAAATGCCCCCAAGAGATCTTCCCCCAGTAAAGACGTCCCCCCAAATTTTAAAACTTCTCTTAAGAGTAACAAAACTTTTCTTAAAAGGACGAAATTTTTAAGGATAGGTAACTTGTCTTAAAAACCCTCCATTTATAAGGAGCGACCAAACTTTGACCCAATTTAAAAGTGTTTTGGGAAAAAGTGACTGTAATATGGCTTTTTAAGGAGGAAATTTTTTTTACACAAATTCCGACCCGAAATTTCACGCAAGTATCAGTGACGTCATGTACAACAAAAAAATGTAGGGGAAATCCCCAGAAAAAATGGGTTAGGCTCGATACAGCAAAATCACATTATGAGAGAATACAAAATAAAAAGACTTTGTGCCTTCAGTAGGGGGTTTTGAAGAGGAAGAACCAGTGAAAGACTTGCACCCCCGTCGACCATTCCGTCGCCCTTCCCCCCTTGGGTAAAAGTTGAACACCTCTGGTAGTGGAAACTTTCCCAGGCTAGGGGAAAAAAGGTCTGGCTCCCCGAGAATACCAATGACCATCACAAACTGCCGATGCCAACAGAATTTTCTATCAAAAACATTAAACACCACAACAACGGGGAAATAAAATGACCCACACTATAATAAGTAGTCACTGGTGTAGGAAAAAGCAATTTACAAGATTATATATATATATATATATATATATATATATATATATATATATATATATATATATATATATATATATATTATTCATGAATAATAACGGCCAGCACAGCCTAACACAGGGGAAAAAAACCAAACACAAAAAACCACAAACTTGTACTGATCACTAATCAACACTCTTTAAGTGTCCACAGGCAAATTTTGTTGCGATCAAAGTTTAGGCCCGCCATTGATCAGGCTTGATGGTGGTGGTCTGTTTTGATTTATTCTTGTTTCCCATGGCACACCTGATAATGTTTGTGGCCCCGCCTCCACATTAGTGAAGTTTGGCCCTTCTTTAGAATAAGAATGGATGGGTTTACGTTGGCTATGATACTTTACAGTAGGTTAATTTAGTTTAGGTACCCTAAGCTAGTTTAAATTTTTAACTTAGGTAGATAAAGATTAAAAGATAGGATCCATTGATTAACATAGGTTGGTTACGATTAGTTAGGTTTCACTAACAAAAGTTACGTTAGGAGGGCGTAAACTACGAAAGGATCACTTGGGAAAAGTTAGGCTAGATTAGTAATATTATTCATTACAGATTTTAAAAAAACACGTACTAAATACGATTTCAAGACAGATTCTGACCCCACAGGATGCGATCTGATTGCACGTGGAAGATGAAACTGACATGAACACGAAGTTATTTTCTGGCCGAGATTATAAAATTTACAGGTAAGCGTTTAACCCTTTAGATGGTAATGGAGGTAGGAAGGGTAAACCAGTTCCTCTACACACAGCATCAAGCGTCCCTTTTTAAAATGGCATGAAAAAATTGAAAAGGGATGGCTTTCCAGATTTAAGCAAATGGAAAAGCCCTTTGTTGAAAATTTAAGCGGTGAAACAAAATATCGAAATATGAAGGGTTGACAGTATAACCTCGTAGAAATCCGGGATCAAGCTGGAAGATTAAGCCCGAGTTTATTCTCTTTTTAGCCCCAGAGCACAGCAATCATTACAAACAGCAGCAGCAACCAAGTGTTAGTTATAATCAATGGTCACTTTTTTTTTCCATCTATGTAGAATTAATTTTGTGGACAGTATGTGAAGAATCATCGTACTTTACGTAAAAAGACACGTAGGCACTTGTCGATAGTATTGGAAATGTTTGGCCACTCTGGCGAAACGCTCATTAAATAAACGTCTTTATAAGTACATACATGTAGTGTACCTTCATGTCTATTCATTTTATAAACCACTTCTATTTGTTCACCGTCTAGTACATTCTATTTAGCACACATTATACAGCACTCTCAATTTATCATTAAGTCGTTTCACGTTACCATAGAAAATAACATGAAAAAACAAAAATACCCAGGAAAAAAAAAAAAGTAATAACAAACAAAAACTAAAAAGGGACTGACCAAAGTTGACATAAGTAAGAATGTGGGCCGCTTCAGTAATTAGTGAACGGTACCTGACTCCCCCGTTGCGCACCCGCACGCCTGATCTTGCAGGGTCACGGGTTATAGCTGCCACATCGGGAGGACATGTGTAGTATCATAGCATACATCACATCCCGGGGTCTTACTTGAAATGAGTTGAAGCTACCACGAGCCCCAGGAAAGGAGAATCACCACAGTAGGCCTATAGATCCAGGTGAGGTAACCCCTACAAAATGCTCACCCCTTGTGTATTTGTCCAGCCTGTTCTTAAACCATTAATGCGTTGACCAAGATCAATAGTTTGTTAAGCCTCACTTCAGGTCTAATGACAATTTAATACTTTCATATTTTCTTTTTTGAAATTTTATCAAACTTAAATCCATTATTACTGCTTCTCTTTTAATATTTTCTGAAGTTTTTATTATTCCTATTTTCCATTTGCACACTTATGTTGAATTCATAAATTCTACACATCTGAAACCCTGATGGTCATGTTTTCCCAATGAAATGGAAAATTTTTCCCGGAAAAAAGGAAAGGGAAAGGGAAAGGAGGAGAGGGGGGGGAGATGAAGGGGGGGAAAAGAAAAGGTGAAGAGGAGAGTATGTATGACAGGGCCCAGGTGGGGGGTTGGGTGCTCACGGCTGCAGCTCCCCCCTCAGTCCTCTATTCAATTTAGTCTGCAAATTTTCCCCACGATGCCGCGGTTCACCTTCCACGGGGAAAACCAGTAGCGGCGGTTCTTGTTTATAAAAAAAATGTCTCCGCTGACCGCGGGTCTTAGTCATATGATGATAACCCTACAACAACCACTGTGTGTGTGTACTCACCTAGTTGGTTGCGGGGTCGTCATGCCCCTGGTGTGTGTGTGTTAATCGCGAACGAGTTAAAAAAGATACAAAATATACACAGGGACAGTTGAATGATAGCTCTGGGGTTTTTCGTGTTGCAATAGACAATCATTAGCAGGTTGAATGCTGCGAAATGAGTAGGATGCCCAGGAGATTCACAGGGAACGTCTCTACCCAGATAGAAACGTTCTCCGAACAATCTGCCTGGACTTCATACTCATTTCCCAAAATTTCAGCTCCCGCTGATTTTTGATTACAGCACGGGCCCGTCTATCATTTAATTCATATATATATATATATATATATATATATATATATATATATATATATATATATATATATATATATATATATATATATATATATATATATATATATATATATATGTAAAATCCCTGCCAAGTGAGGTAAAAAGAAAGCCTGTAATTGTTTTACATGATGGTAGGATTGCTGGTGTCTTTTTCTGTCTCATAAACATGCAAGATTTCAGGGACATCTTGCTACTTCTACTTTCACTTAGATCACAAAAACATTCATGTACAAGCAAAATATACACACCGTTCTGGGTTTTCTTCTACGTATTTTCTTACTAGTTCTTGTTCTTATTTCCCTTATCTCCATGGGGGAAATGGAATAGAATTCTTCCTCCGTAACCATGCGTGTCAAAAGGCGACTAAAATGCCGGGGGCAAGGGGGTAGTAACCCCTTCTCCTGTATATATTACTAAATGTAAAAAGGGGAAACTTTTGTTTTTTCCTTTGGGCCACCCTGCCTCGGTGGAAACGGGCCCACATGTTGAAAGAAAGATATATATATATATATATATATATATATATATTGTGTGTGTGTGTGTGTGTGTAAATAGCCTTTTACCTACTTTTCAGGTTTGGGAGTTTAAACTTCTGTCATAAGATCATTCTACCAGGACCTAGGGGCTTGCTTTTACGTAAGATCTTGCTCTCTCCGAAAATCCCGCTTAGTGAAGAGCGAGAATGACGTAGATATAGATATATGAAGTAACTTTTTCATTTTTTTTTTAAAAAATTCAGATTTCAGAACTTGGGGCGCCTGTAACGCCTTATTAACACTGACGGCATAGGTGGGGATGCAGTTAATATGCTGGTGAAGTGTACAGGTGGTGGTAGTGTGGTGGTGGTTGTAGTTGTGAAGTGAGTGCATTTGTAGTGTAGTGAATGTGGTGGTGGTAGTGAGAGGTGGTGGTGAAAGGGGGAGAGGTGAATATGATGTGAAATATAATGGCAAGGAACCTGAAGGGGGGTGGAATACATATATTTTGTAGAAATATTTTCGTTATAAAATTTTATATGTAACCTGTCAGGTTTCAGGGGATTATTATTATTATTATTATTATTATTATTATTATTATTATTATTATTATTATTATTTTATTTTTTTATTATTATTATTATTATTATTATTATTATTATTATTATTATTATTATTATTATTATTATTATTATTATTATTATTTCAACGATCGGCCGTATCCCCCCGAGGAGTGTGACCTAAAAAGAAAAAAACCAAAAATTCCTCTTTTTTAAAAGTAGTAATTCTTACAGGAGAAGGGTTACGCCCCTTGCTCCCAGCATTTTATCGCCCCTTGACACCAAGCTTACGGAGGAAGAATTCTGTTCCACTTCCCCGGAGATAAAAGAAAATAAAGAAGAACAAAAACTGTTAAAAAAATGAAGAAACCCCAGATGGGTGTGTAAAATATATGCTTGTACATGTTGTAGTGTGACCTAATTAAGTAGAAGTAGCAATATATACCAGTTATCCCGGTATTTATGAGACAGGGAAAAAAAAGACACCAGCAACCGACCATAATGAAAACAATTACAGGTTTTAACACACACACGGTAGTCCCCCCCGGTGGTTGCTGTCTACCTAACCTAATACTTACATTTATTATTATTTTATTATTATTATTATTATTATTATTATATCAAGGAAGTGCAAAAGTAGAGTCATCCCGCCGGGGGAATGGGATTCGATCAGGTTTGCTTCTGGAAGGTCAAGTTATTTTTGTTTTTAATGAAGGTCCTGCACCAGCATAAAGGCCCCCCATGTCCATCCTGTGGAAAGAAGCACAAGAACATATGGATACATCTGAATTTATAACTACAATTCCTTATCTTTTAAAACAAATTTAGTAGATTTAAAAGGGAAGGAAGGAGAAAATTTATACAACACTAAAGGGGGATTTATTTTTGGGATGAGTAATATGAATGAATGGATGAATGCGCTGCAGGCAATAGCAGATTATTAAATATTTTTGTCTTCGAAATGGAGAACCCCGCAATGCAAAGCTTTGAGCCTCAGCATAATCTTATCCCTAAACCCGACACTGATTGGGGTGGGTAACCCCAGGGCAAGAATACTTCTGCTACTGTGTGTGTGTGTGTGTCTCTGTGTGTGTGTTTTCACCCATTTGTAGTTACCTATTTGGGGTTGCAGGGGTCGATTCATAGTTCCTGGCCCGGCCTCTTCGCTGTCGCAACTACGTCCCTCTATCTGTGTGAGCGTGTGTACTCACCAAGTGGTTTAGGACGTCAGCCCCTGGCCCCCCTCTTTACTGTGATGTGTGTGTACTCACCATTTGTATTCATCTTTTGGGGTTGCAGGGTCGTTTCCCGCTCCTGGCCCCGCCTCTTCGCTAGTCGCTACTTGGTCCACTCTCTCCCCGTGTGTGTGTGGCACCAGGTGAGGGTTTTTTGGTTATTGCCCTCAGAATTTGACAGGAGAGGCAGTAGCAGTGACGTCATATTCTCTACTGAGAGTCGGAGAAAAAAAAAAAAAGGTCACAGTACCGTGACTGGAACAATTCACATATAATCCCCATTAGAAGAGGCAACTTATGACGCGACGTTTCACTTCGTCGGGGAAACGTGCACGACGTAAGTCGATCAGAAATACGCAAATGCGTTGAAAACAAGTGCAATGGGAAAATTAAATTGACTTATATTTGCTACTCCATATACCCCCGTATCTTTTATAGATTCACTCATCTGTATTTATATACACATTTTCACTTTTTTGTATAAATTCATCTATATTAAACTCGTTTATATTTATGGAATTAAACTTCAATATATCAGGGTCAAAAAATGTATCTGCCCATAAATGTGAGCCATTATACTTATGTGAAGGGCTGATGAAGGGCTCTTGATCTGAGAAACTGGAGCCACCCTTCCCTTCCCCGGGGCGAACATTTTACCTTCTAACAGCCTCTGGTAGTACTTACTGAAACTGACGTGACTTACAATTTCGTATGAGGATACATTGAATAGTTTCGTTCACCATTAACTTAATGGGAAAAGGTATATGCGCATTTGCAATACCATACGTCCATTAGGGAAAATGAACACATTGGGAATAATATATGTACATTGAATAAAAATACATTTCCTGTCCATTTGAACGTAAAAAAAGGCATGATCGCATAGTTAACTTTTGCAGCGATGTTCTGTAACTGTTGTCTGATGCACTCTGGTGTTCTTGTTCCAATGGAGAACACTCCAGGGGCATGTTATTTTTTGTACTGCCATCCCATGCATTCTCATACTCAGATGATAAAAATTAATAAAAAAATAAAAATAATAATAATAATAATAATAAAATTAAAATTTTTATTATTATTATTATTATTATTAATTTTTTTTGTAATAATAATAATAATAATAAATTATTATTATCTAATAAAAAAATAATAAATTTTAATAGCTCGACCAGTTCAGTTACTGTGGAAGCTGTTTCCTTTTCCCTTTTAAAATTATTTCGTGATTTTCATGTCCCTACGACGTGATTTATTTAGCCTTTCAGCTGAGTTTATCACCTTTTGTTTCAGCAAAATATGGAATGTTTAGTTTTCAGTGAGAAACGATATTGTATAAAATTTATTATCTTGCTTTGTGAAAGTGCGTTAGTGGGTCCCCATTTCTTTTGGATCGTTGGTGAAATGTTTGGGCGTCAAATTAAGTTTTTTACGTTGAAAATGATTTTGGGAAACGGAATGCAAATATTTAAACGCCACCTGTTTTTAAAACCCCATGGTAATTTTAGGATCCTCAATGTATATTTTAATATGATCCACCCATGTATTAAGAAGAAATAAGATATATGTAGCTAAAGATTTTATTATTATTATTATTATTATTATTATTATTATTATTATTATTATTATTATTAATAAATTTTTATTATTATTATTATGTTTTTTATTATTAGTAGTAGTAGTATCTGAAGGCTAAAAATATGTGGGTTATTCATCTCAAGGGGGTTTTGGGGGTCATCCTCCATCCACTTATGGGTAGACAAACATGGGACCTATATATACACATTTGGTAGCGATGTTTTGTATACATTTATACAAAAAGAGAGCGTCGGACTATTAATTTACGGACCGCGCTTGAGCCCCCCTCCCCCCTTCCGTTTATTTATCTCAAATGTTTATTACAACCTAATTGGGGTTTTTATATATATATATATATATATATATATATATATATATATATATATATATATATATATATATATATATATATGATATTGAAAAGAAAAATTTAAATTTTTAATTCGTTACTGTTGAAATATGTGACTCTTTTTTCCCTGTGTAAATAGTAGAAAAGAATAGTCTGGTGTCGTCAATTAAAGACATTTTTACAAAGCACATTCTTTTTATTGTATAATTTGTGAAGAAAAGACACAGGAGCTGGACAACTTTTAAACGTTTCAATGAAAATTGTTCTGGAACGTATTATTTTTTTTCCCTTTGTTATGGTCGCCGGTTGCCATCTGTTTTCCATAATTTGTATTTTTGATCACTTCCTTGTGTGGCTAGCGGGAAAACCATATATCATAAGGAAATTCACAGATTAATTTATAGTTATGTTCCCCCCTACCTATTATTTGCAGGAAGTCAAAATTTACAGAGGAAATAATGTGTCCAGGAACTGGACCCAAAGTTTGTGATTAGTAAATTGCAAATTAAAGCTGTCATGAGAGCCCTTAAATTGTTTATCTCTGGGGAGCAACAATTTGGTTGGTTTAAAAGTTCAACTGGCTTCAAACACCTCCCAAGGCTGAGGGACTGAACACCTGCCAAGGCTGAAGGACTGAACACCACAAATTACCTTTTACGTCTTCCACTGTCTCCAGTGGTTGATCTCTTTGGACTGAAAAAGCCCGTGGTCAATGAAGGTAACCAAGTGCTGGGATGTGCCTTATTCCCCTACAAAAATCCAGTGGCTTGGCTGGAATAACTCACAATTCACACACACACACACAGGGGGTGTTAGAAAGTATTTTCCAGTCCAAAAGTTGTCAGGAATGGGAAAAATCTGGAGATGATGTAGGGGGAATCTATACACAGCTTAAGAGGTTCGATAAAGCTCATTTTGAAAAGGGGAGAGTGGACCTAGTAGCGACCAACGGAGAGGCGGGGCCAGGGGGCTGTGTCACCCCCCAACCACAATAGGTGAATACAACTGGTAAATAAAAACACACACACTGGATCTTAAGGTGACATCATTCCGAGCACATCTCCTGAGGCGCACATCAACAAACATCTGCTAGCATTGGGGGGCCCCAAAAAACCCAAGAATAGCGTTTGGACATTTGAAAGGGCTCACACTGTAAAAGTGTCGTCAGGCTCATATTGGGTATGCAAACCAATGTGGAACCCACTTTGGCCAAAAAAAGGTCAACAAATTGGGGAAAGTTCAAAAAATGTCCAAAAACTAGTCCCCGGGGTTAGTTTTACAAGGAAGGGTTAAGGAACAGTCTGACGACACTGGAGGACAGGAGGGAAAGAGGGGACATGATAACGACATATAAAATACCGAGAGGAGTTGACAAGGTGGACAGGCCCGAATGTTTAAAAATAAAACAGGGGAAAAAGGACACAACTGGGAAAATTAAAAAATTTAGATGAACCACGTGGATGTTAGGAATATTTCTTCAGTCATAGAGTAGTCAGGAAGTGGAACAATCTGGAGAGTGAGGGGAGTGGGGGCATATCCCTCATAGCTTTAAAAAAGTTACGATAAACTCATGAAGCAGGGGTGGACCCAGTAGCTACCAGTGAAGATGTGGGGGCAGGAGCTGTGAATGACCCCCCAACCAAACTAGGTGAGTACACATAAAACACACAATACACACACCACTGATAAAACACACACACACACACACACACACAAACACACACACACCATCTCATTAGCTCGCTACTTGAACAAACTTTTAAAACAAAATTTACAGATAAATAAACATTCACAACAGGGGAAAAAGGAAAAAAAAATCTACCCTTTCCCCTGTTAATTTTATTCAGTGTTCCACAGTTGCTCCTTCCTTCTCGCTTTAATTAGTATTATCCCTGCGGGCCCCGAAACATAAAATTTTAACTACATACAGCAGGAGGATATTTTCTTTCTAGGATGTGCGGAAGTTCAGCGTCTAGGTGTAGACTAGAGTTTCTTAAGGGGGTCTCTAGGTTTACTGTATCTGCGGGTGGGGGTTTTTGTTTTCTTTGGGCCCACAGTGTCTGAGAGTGGGTTTTTGGATGTTCTCTCAGGCCTACAGTGTCGAGAGTGGGTTTTGTGGATGTTCTCTCAGGTCTACAATGTCTGGGAGAGGGTTATTGGGGCGTCCCAAAATCCAGAATATCTGAAGTGGTCTGCTTGGGCCCTCAAGGGGTGGGTTTTTTGGTTTTTGTAAGTGTGGGTTATCTGGGGGGTGTCCCCTTTGGGCCCCTATAGGGGTAAAGGGGTCAGAGTGGGTTTTCTTGGGGATGCCCATATCCAGCGAGGGAGTGCCTTTTTTAACCATTCTGAACCTTCCATAGATTTGACATAGATGGGCGATCAAAACATTTATTTCTGAATTATAAAAAATAGGGGTTTCCCCAATAATTCCCCATGAAGTCTTTGCACTTACTGCTTCTGTTGCCACCTCTGTATTCGACTGAAGAAAACCTACTTTCAGGCGAAACGTTTCGGGAAAAAAGATATCTAAGTGTTGAAAAGTGTCATCTTTTACCTCGTCGGATTGTATACCATTATCATATTCACAATACCCTGTACGATAAAAACTTTCACATAAATGACAGGAAATACCTCCCGCAGTGTGTCTTTGCTTGCATCCCCTTTCCCTTTGTTTTTTAACGTAAACACAAGTCTATGAGGGGGGATGTACCTAGCATTTTTTCCTTAGAATTATTTTAAAGTAATCACGAAGTCTATAGAGGGTGGATGTACCTAGCATTTTTACCTTTGAATTATTTTAAATTCACGAAGTCTATAGAGGGTGGATGTACCTAGCATTTTTTAGGTGAAAATAATGGAGGTGTGAGAATTGATCCCCGGTAATATGCCATAACATGGCATTCGTGGGGGAAAGGAAAAAAAGGAGAAATTGGAGTCTGGGGGAAAGGGGGATAGGAACGAAGGAAAAGAAATACTTGATGAAGGAGGGGGAAAAAAACGGGAGGCTGTTAGGGTAGATTATAAACAAGGAAAAGGAAGGAGAAGAACAAGGAAATGGGGAAAAGGGGAAAACAAACTGCGATGGGGGAAAAAGGGAAAGAAACAAAAAACGAGAGGTAATCCTTGATGATTAGGAAATGGAAGAAAAATTGATGAAAGTAAAAAAACAGAAGGGAAGAAAAAAAAGGGGAAAAAAAGAAAAAGAGCCGAGACCACAGGAGGATATTTTATTTTCTTTTTAGCGTTAAACCCCTAGGGATAGACAGCGCTTGGGAAAAAGGGGGGTTAATCAGGTCTGTTCCCGGGGAAAAGGATTGTAGTTCCGGTTCCCTTGGGCAAAATTTTTTAGATTCAAAACACAAAAACACGGGGAAAAATGAAATACAGGAAGAAAAAAGGGAAAAAAAAGACAATTTGAAGAAAAGGGAAGAAAGCAAGAAAACGGGAAGACATGAAGAAAACAAAAATAAAAAGACAACAGGAAGACAAGAATACAGCAAAAGAAAACCGGAAAAAAAAAACAGGATGAAAACGGAAAAAACGGAAAAAAGAAAACAAAAAGAAAACAAAAAACCCAAAAAAAATAAAAAAACAGGAAAAAATACAAAAAAAGATGTCATCACATGTATAAATGGTTGCCCCCTACTTGGGGGCAGACGTCAGTGAGGAAACCCAGAGAAGTGGCCCTACGTGTAAGACATCAAAAGGCACTAGGAGGTCACATGATCCACCTCAGCCTGGCACCCCGCGGCACCATCTGCCAGGGCCATTTCAGGGAACAAGGCCCTCATGCACCATCTGTCTTTGGGCCCCCTTGAGAACTGGTGGGGTTAGATGATGTGTATGTGTGTGTGTGTGTGTGTTCACATATTTTTACTCACCTATTTGTGGTTCAGGGGGCGAGACATAGCTCCTGGCCCCGCCTCTTCACTGATTGCTACTAGGTTCTCTCTTTCTCTGCTCCATGAGCTTTATCATACCTCGACTTAAAACTTTTATGGTTCCTGCCTCCACTACGTCACTTGCCAGACTATTCCACCCCGACAACTCTTGATTAAAGAAATGCTTCCCCAAAATCTCTTTGACTCATCTGAGTCTTCAATTTTAATTGTGACCCCTTGTTTCTGTGTCCCCTCTCTGGGAAAATCCTGTCTCTATCCACCTTGTCAATTCCTCGCCCTCCTGCCCTGTGTGTGTGTGTGTGTGTGTGTGTGTGTGTGTGTGTGTGTGTGTGGGGGTGTGTGTGTGTGTGAACTCTGCCTGAGCCGAAACAATGATGATATCTAATCATGTGGGTCCTGTGATATATAAATCATTAGAAATATTTAATGTTAATATTTAAATCTGAGGTTCCTAGGAAGATGAGAGAAATTATTAGACTCCTGTGATGATGATACGTAAATCATGAAAATCTTAGTTGATGAAAAGAAATTACCACGAAACTCAAACAAATATAATCTAAAACTGGAAATTATATCTTTTTTTTTCTTAATAAACAGAACATAAAATATTTTATCTCAAAATTTACTAAACGGGAAAAAAAAAAATAAGGTTAGGAGAATAGGGCAAAAAAGTGACCCAAAAATAAGGATGTTTCGTAAATATTCAGATATAATCATTAATATTAACCCCTTTTTCCCTTTGAATATAGTCAGGTTTGATCTGAGGTAGAGGGGGAGTAGTTGATTCCTTTCATCAAAAAAGCCCTTCAACGGCATCAAAGGGGCGAATATGTAGATCTCAAACCAGTTTCCCGAAGCTTTATGAGAATATACGAAGACTTACACAGGGCATAGCCAGTTCAACACCTGTGTTGTTCCGGGTTCCTCATTCTCTTTAAGCATCGTTCATACCTTAAACTTTCTCAACAAAAATACTCCATTTTCCACATATTGCAGGGAACTTTTCAGCAATTCCCTTTTTTTGTCACCTAAAATACACTTTCTAAATCCCCTACAGATAAACTTTCCAGGTCTGGCTCCAGGTTTTTGATACTTCTGTGATGGTTCGGAGTGCATTAGTTCGGAGTCGGTCCGCATTAGCTCGAGTCGGTCCCAATAGCTAGAAGTCGGTCCGTAATACCTCGGTCTCCAAAATACCTCGGGGTCGTTCGTTAATAAGGGGCGTTCGTTAATGCTTGGGGTCGTTCGTTAATGCTTGGGGTCGTTCCGTGACGGTGTTCTTCATCCAGGGTCCTTGTGGTACTTTTGCTACCACGAAGTATACTATTAGTTTTTTAAACTGAATCGAAGAAAAGGGGTTTTCATTTCAGTGTATATACACTGAGAATTGATTTACCCTTGTTTAAAAACAAATATTTTGATTCCTGGTAATTATAATAATAATAATAATAATAATAATAATAATAATAATAATAATAATAATCTAGTGGACAGTAGGTGAACATTTCATTTGTAAAATGACAACTTTTACACAGGGTCTGGGAGGAAACACAACAGTGGCAAATTTCTTGCATAAAAATAACCTTTAATACAGTTCTTGTGGGGAGTTAACAGCCAGTCTCAAATTGTTTATCCCGTCTGTGGATATCAACGTTTGCCCACGTCTCCCCGAGAGAGACAAAAACGGTCTTTACTTATTCGTTATATAGGGAAAATTATTCTGATGCCTCTTGTTCTAGTAGGTGACAGATAC
>WNWK01038147.1:0-18095 GCA_009830355.1 Cherax destructor | reverse complement strand
CCAAAATGGGGTCAATGGAAAGGGCACGGGATGTGTGAGCACCCCCTTTACACCTTCTCCCAAGCAATGTTCCCCCCTCGGGAGGGCCCAAAAACCCCCCTTTAATCTTCATGAGTCCTCGCCCCGGGGAACGACCAAAATTTTTTTTCCCCTGGGTGAACTCGCAGCGGGCGGAGGTGGGGGATCCCCTCCAGATCCCCCCAAAACCCCGTAATGGGGAACCTTGAATTTGTTGAAGGCCATGGTTGCAATTGTTCGACAGAGGGGGAAGTCTTTCTTCCATGAGGAGTCCTTTCCCCCCCACCCTCTGGGGGGCGGGTTTAAAAACCCCCTGTGGTTTAGCGCTTCTATTTGATTATAAAAAAATAATGTGGTGGCTGATGAAACTGGGGAAAATCCCTGGTCCCCCCCAGCCCCCCTTTTGGGGGGCCCACAGCCCCCGGGGGGCCCCCCCATGTCCATCTGGGGCCCAGATCTTCTTGGAAAATCTGGGCTGAACTGTGGCGCTCGGCAGATACGAATCTCTACAGCATCCTTGGCCTTCTTGGTGGGGGCTTTGGGCCCCCACGTCTCCTCCGACTCTCCTCTTTTTCCCCAAAAACTTTAGGCCGCTCTCCTGGGTGACATGGTGACTGGGGGTGGGGGGGACTGAACCGCAGCGGCGGGGGCTGTGACCTCACAGCCCCCCAAATTGGGCTCAGGGCTGAAGGCTCAGGCCCCCGGGGGGAGATAGCCACCCCCCACGTGGCCCCGGCCCCTGCCCAAAAAAACCTGCTCATGAGCGACCTTCTGTGCGAAAACTAACACAGACATATCCCCCCAAAAAGCAAAATACCCCCCATAAAAAAATTTTATGGCATCTATAAACAAAATAATTTTATAAAGATATTTATAAAAGTAGGAAAAATATAATAAAAATTTTTAAAAATTTTTTAAACTTTTTAAAATAATTAAAAAATTTGCAAATTTTTTAATAATGCTTTATTTTCTCGGGGGAAAAGGGAAAAAAATTATTTTTTTTAAAAAAAAAGCAGATAACAAAATTTTTTTTTTTATCTTTCCCATTTTTTTAAAAATTTTTTGTAAATCTTAAGCATAAATTAAACAAATTTTTAGCAAGTAAGTACGTCAGTTTTTTAAAAGGTGCAAAAAGGTTGTAATACAATTTTTTTAATTAAATGGTTTTACACCATTTTTAAAAGGGTGGACCGGTCCCCCAAAAGGGGAAAAAACCGGGGGTCAGACCCCCAAAAAGTAGTTTTTTTCCCCTTTTTCCCCAGTTCAGCCCCCAGGTAAGGACCCACTAGGGGCGGGGAAGGGGGGACAGACGAAGAATACCCGGTGAGAGGAAGAGCTGAAGGAGAAGAAAAGGGTCAGGACTAAAAACAGTCTAACTACTTAGATCCTAAGTGACCAAAGTACAAATTTTTTTAAAACCTTATTGTGCCAAAGACCAAGCTTTTTTTTAAAATATTTTAAAACGTATGTACAAAGACTTTCCTACCGGGGAGCCGATGCCGGGCCCCCAAAAATTTGGGAAAAGACCCCGGGCCCGGGACCCAAAAAGGAAACCCCCACATAGAATAGAATAGAAGAAAATAAATCTTTATAAAATTACTGTGTGTTTTTTTTATATCCCCGGACAATACCCTTTATTATATTATTACAGTATTCAGTGTTGGTTAGGGAGAGCAGCCCCCTTTTTTGTCTAACGGGCCGATTCGGGTTTTGCCATGTTCTAAAAATTTGTTTTAAAAAGATCAATTATATGCCACCTGGGGCGTTAACAATATATATATATATATATATATATATATATATATATATATATATATATATATATATATATATATATATATATATATATATATATATATATAATTAAAAGCAAAAGACTGAAAACCAAAAAAAAGGGGGGTTATGCCCTTACTGTATCCTGTTACTTATGTATTTCTTCACATATAAAATTCCTTATAATCGTCCCTAAAAAAAAATTTTAAATACACACACACCAGGAGCTATGAATCCCCCAACCACAACTAGGTAGTCCACACTACCACCCAGTTTAAACAGAACATCCCATAGGTTACATTCTCTGCAAACCAACTTTCAACACTACAATGTGATCCCCCCCCACACATTCACCATACATAAAAAACATTCTCCCCCAAACAAACTCAAAATGCCAAAAAAACCCCCCAACCCCAAACCCCCCAATTAAGTTCCCCCCAAAAGGTGTGCAGTGTGGTTCTGCTCCACACCTGGCCCTCTGGGGGCAAAAACCGTCTTTAAGGGGCCTGGTGGTCGGGGGGCCCCAAAAGCTCTGCTTCACACGCCGAGGGCCGGGGTTGATTCCCAGCCGGGGGGGGGAAAACATTGGGCGTGTTTCTTTACCCCTTTTTTCCCTTTTTTCCCCCAAAATCAGTAAAATGGGTTCCTGGGTGTTAGTCGACTGGTGTGGTCGCATGGGGGGGCCGGGGGCCTAATCAGCCCGAAAATCTCAGCATAAAAAAGGGACTTTCTATATAGTAGTATGTCTTGATGTCAGGGGGGCCCCTGATACCATGTACATTCCTTTAGTAAATAAAGATATTATTATTATTTTTTTTAAAAGATGGGGGGTACCCGGCGACGCGTTAACCGTTTGTGTTGAACTACTACAGGATTTTTTTTTGGGGAATCTTTTGCGGCGTTCTTCTCCCCAAATTCTCGGAACATATATGAGATTGCAAACCCGGGGGCTTTTTATGGCATGTCCGTGAAACAGTTGCATCGGGTGTTTGTTAAGTTCACATCTTCTACAGTGTATGAAGAGATGGTTCAATGGTACCCAAGATCAACGGTGTCAAGTGACTCCCGATGTGGGGGGGTGTGTTTACGAGATGTATCTCATCTTATACGTGGTTAAAATTCGTAATGTCCCATTTGAAGCTGATGGGTATACTATCCGTAAAACTTTCAAAAAAATTTTGGGGCAATATACCAGATTCCCCCTGGTGTGTAGGGCACTGGACCTTTTAAAAAGGGAAACCGGATGGGCCCCTTTTGGGAAAAAAGCCCCTAAAATACCCATTCCATCTTATGTGCTCCTTAAATATTTAAACACAAGGGTATGTGTATTACCGGAAAAAAAGGGGAAAAACGGGGCCCTTTATGTGATGCGTAGGGGGATATGGCATATCAAGGCCGTCAGCGTCCTTCCAACAAGTGACAACAGTGTGCCACCCAAAAACCCCTCCCTTTTTCCCCGGGAAGTCGTTGTTGGGGGGCCCCTTTTGCCGCTTTTCCCCCCTGCCCTTTTTAAAGGGTCTGATATTTCACCTGTCTTACCGTGGGGGGCTTTTCCCCCGTACAGAAAAGGGGGGTTAAAACGGTGGGTATCAAATACTACTGTCTTGAATGTGATGTCGAAATATTCTCCCGGGGGAACCCCCTTTTTTGGGAAAATTTTTTGGGGGTAAAAAGGGGGGTCCCGCGCCACCATCCACCCCCGTTGGTCCGATGATGGCTTGCAAGCCCTCTGTCAACGATTGCTCCCGACGGACCCCTTTTTTTGTTACTAGTGTGGAAATACATGGACATGAGACCTCCCCCCGCCCGCGCTGTAGTCGTGGGGGGGTTTCCCCGGGAAGGGGGGGGACCCGGGGGGAATCAAGGGGTGATGATGAACTGACTCCAGCTCAACGTCCCGGGAAAAGTCGTGCAGCTCGGCAGTGTAAAAAGGGGTTTTTTCAGATGGAAGTTTCTTGCCCGATGCTGTTCTGGGCGGGGATGGTTTTAAACCCGGCATAAATGTGTTGCAGTGACTACATGTGATATATGCCAGCAACCTTCCAGTGTTTAACCATTAATGTTAATGGGTTGGGGGCCCCATCGAAAGGATGCCTTTGAACGGTGTTTAAGCCATTATAGTCCCGATTTAAAATTTTTTTTTAAGAGCACAATTATCGAGATGTGAGTGAATTGAGGGTAGAGGGAAATGTTTATGGTGTGAATAGTCCGCGATTGAAAAAGGGGGGGCAGCAGTAATTTTTAAAGGGAGTCCCTTTTTGGGGTTTTTTCATTGGGAAGTTCGTCTGATTGTAGGTTGATGCGTGTTGACGGGGGGTGGGAACGACAAGCGTGGGATTTATTGCGTGTTTTGGGGCCCCCGAAACCTGGGTCAAAAAATTTTTTTGGATACTGTTGTTTATCATTTCCGGGCCTACCCGTGGTGGCTGTTTTGGGTGGTGACTGGTTTTTTGACCCAAAATGGGATGTGAAGAAATTTTTCCCCAAGTGGCTGGGTTTTTTTAAAAACCATCCTTTTGGGGGGGGGCCAAACATATGTATACACAAAAGGGGCCCCCGGGATTGGGGGAAATTGGGTTTTAAAAAAATTTTACATTTTTGGGGTTTTTTATTCATTTCAAAATCTTTCAACAAAATTTTAAGGGGAAAATGCTTAGTCAATTGGGGGTTTTTTTTTCTGAATAAGATATCTTGACATGTCCCTAGGTTATTATACTGTCTATCTCTATATTCCTCAATAAGTGCCAATTAAGCACATAGTGTTCAAGACAGTGACCATATGCCTGATCCCTAATTTGCATTTAGTTTGATCATCATCTTGTTTCCCCTTCAAAATACCTGTAGCTAAGCCTAAGCCTGGCCACTACAACATCAGTCCCCCCTGTTCCCCCGCAAGTTTCCCAAAAAATGCCCCTCTTTGCTCGCATTATCATGAGCACAGATAGGCACGTTCATGGAGTTTTAATTTTTGGGGGTTTTATCTAAAAATTCATTTTCTGTTACAAACAAATTTAGGGAAAATTTTTCGGTATAAGTGGTATCCTACCTTCACCAATATATCTGAAATCGTAGGGAGGCACTGGTCGAAAAAAGAAACTTTGAATTAAAACTAAAGGAAATTTCCAAAAAGGGGAAGAAAAAACCTAAAAAAAAAAGAAAGGAAACCCCAAAAATTTTTTTCTTTGAAAAAAAAGTCGAGAACAACATGTTTGGGCCCCTACAAAAAAGAGATGGGTCTTAAAGATGAACAAGGAAAGAGTAGTTCAAATCCCAGTATGACTCATTTTTTTGTAAACCGCTAACCAGACTAAATTGAAGACCTAAAATTTTTTTTTATGGGGAGTCCCCAGAACCTGGTAGACGCAAGCCTATCTAAATTTTCCCTGACGCCACATGACTTTGAAAAAGGGATAAAAACATCCCTGCCTCCCTCCGGGCCCCGCTCATGGAACTCATTTTATCAAGAACTGAAAAACCCATCCGTGCTTTTAACACCCTTTGAGGGGGAGCATGGACACGGGGGTCTCCGCATTACTAAACAACAGACATAGCCCCACTCCAAAAGGCGGCAGTAAAGCAAGGCAAAGAACTACAGACCAATAGCCAAACACCCCCTTTTAAAAAAAATCTTTGAAAGGGTTTAGAAGCAAGATCCCACTCATCTAGATAACCATCAATTACACCCAGGGAAACAGGTTTAGAGCGGGTTTGCTCCTGTCTGTCCCAACTACTGGACCACTTGACAAGGTCCTGGATGCTCTAAAAGGACAAACAGAATGCAATGTTATTACACAGACTTTGCAAAAGCCTTTAAAGTGTGACCATGGTGTGATGGCACACAAAATGCGTGATAAAGGAATACAGGAAAAGTTGGTAGATGGATCTAAAATTTTCCCTAAAAGTAGAACACAAAGAGTAGTAGTCAACGGGAGAAAATTCTGAGACAGCTAATGTGAAAAGCTCTGTTCCACAAGGCACAGTACTCGCTCCCATCCTGTTCCTCATCCCCCTTATCGGACATAGACAGGGATATAAGCCACAGTGCCGTGTCTTCCTTTGAATGACACCCGAATCTGTATGACAGTGTCCACCGTTGAAGACACTGCAAGACTCCAAGCAGACATAAACCAAATCTTTAAATGGGCTGCAGAAAACAATATGAAGTTCAATGATGAAAATTTCAATTACTCAGATACGGAAAATATGAGGAAATTAAAATCTCATCAGTACAAAACTAATTCCAACCACACAATAGAGCGAAAAGCTAATGTCAAAGACCTGGGAGTGATCATGTCAGAGGATCTCACCTTCAAGGACCATAACACCGTAGCAATCGCATCTGCTGGAAAAATGACAGGATGGATAATGAGAACCTTCAAAACCAGGGATGCAAAGCCCATGTTGACACTTACAAACAGCTTGTTCTATCTAGGCTGGAATATTGCTGCACACTAACTGCACCTTTCAAGGCAGGTGAAATTGCTGACGTTGAAAATGGGCAGAGAACCTTCACGGCACGCATAACTGCGATAAACCACCTCAATTACTGGGAACGCTTGAAGTTTCTAAACCTGTACTCCCTAGAACGCAGGCGGAGAGATACATTGTTATATACACGTGGAAAATTCTTGAGGGATTAGTACCAAACTTACACACGAAAATCACTCCCTACGAAAGCAAAAGACTCGGCAGGCGATGTAACATCCCCAATGAAAAGCAGGGGTGCCACTAGCACGTTGAGGGACAACACAATAAGTGTCAGGGGCCCAAGATTGTTCAACTGCCTCCCCAGCATACATGGGGATTACCAACAAACCCCTGGCTGTCTTCAAGCAGGCACTGGACAGGCACCTAAAGTCGGTACCTGACCAGCCAGGTGTAGTTCGTACGTTGGACTGCGTGCGGCCAGCAGTAACAGCCTGGTTGATCAGGCTCTGGTCCAACATAAGGCCTGGTCACAGACCGAGGCCGCGGGGACGTTGACCCCTGGAATTCTCTCCAGGTTCAGGTTCTTATGGGTTCTCTTCTTGGCTAACATATCAACTTTATCATGAAGGAGTAATCCAATGTGTGACGGAATCCATAGCAAATGTACATTAATTCCTTTGTCCCGGATTTTTGAGTATCTATACCTGGCTTCTCCAATGAGCATGCTGTTAGAGTCATTATATAAGTCAAGAGCCTTCAATGATGACATAGAATCAGTAATGATGATAGAGTCAAGCTCAGTGTCATAAGTTAGCTTTAGTGCCATTATCATTGCAAACAATTCATTTGCAGTGTAGACGCCCAGTTGTTAATTCTTATGCCTGGTTCAAAAAAATTATTATTGTTCCTAACTAGGGAGGTGGCAACCAGAGCAGATGCAGCCCTGCCAGAAAACTCCTGTTTAGATCCATCAGTGTATATAACTTGAGATAACTTATTACTACCAGCTAGGCGAGAAATTTCTTCTTGAGCAGTTGCTTTAACAAGTGATTTAAGGAAGGGATTACTAGCAATGAGCTTCTTAGGAGGGACTTGTAGGTATGTGATATTAAGTAACACATCTTCCATGGAGGGTGAAATGCTCTTGTTGCTATACAGAGATACAATTCATGCAGGTTGTAAAACTTAATGTAATTGCATGTTTTCACAATCCATTTAGATCTGATATTTACTTCTAGACATTTAGTAAGATTCATTATGACAGTGTCTGGTTCATTTATTAACATTCTAATACCAAGTACAGTGTTAATCTCAACAATCCTATCACTGATACTGTAATACCAAGCTCCTTCCTCATATTAAGAACCTTTGTAGATTTGGGACAGCCAAGAATAATTCTAGAGCTATTTGCATTAACTCAGGGTCAGAAGAACTTTCTCGAGCTAATATCAACATGGGAGCAGCATAATCAATTAAGGACCTAATCAGTGGTACCCCGACACGATATTTTCATTCAGATCTGTTCAAGTGCCATTACCAAACAATTTATCTTCATAAGAAATGATGTAAAATAGACTAGCCCTTTAGACCCCCAAAATTACACTTACAAAAGCATTTAAAAAAATAAACTTACATAAAAGGGTGTGTTTGGGGACCATCATAAGTCAGGTACCAGGCTATGTACATCATTCTGCGATTCTCACATTAGCCCCAAATTTTGGGGGTTTTATACCAACAGTTTTAAAGGCATTTAGTCTATCTTTGCATTTTTTTTAGTTGTGGTATAGTGTTTTGGGAAAAGGGGTACATCTCCCCAAGATATCTTAAGTTTTATAGCTAATGTTTTCCCCTCAAATAGATGGGTGGGGGATTTTGTTTGCTTGTTATTCTTTGTTTTAGGGGAAGATATTACGAGGCTATCGTTAAAAATTCTTGAACTTTTAAGAAGGGTACTCATTTTTTTTATGCCCTGTTGTATGGTCATGATTCATCAGCATAGTTTATAATATGTTTTGGTGGGGCAGGTAGAGCATTTGGGAGGCTTTAATAGAATTTAAATACTGGGACTGAAATCCTCCCTGCGGTGTACCGGGGACATTTTTTGCCCTTCAAAGCCTTGGTAGGGGACAGAGGATACTCTTTTGACAGGTATCCTATTTGGGGTAGGCTCCCACCAATATTCATTTTGGCTAGTTCATGTAGTTAACAGTTCTGTTCCGAATCAAATCAGATTTAGTAAAGAAATGTGTTAAAACTAGTAAGTGTGTGGGTGAAAGTTGGAATACAGTTACACACTTTTCCCCATGAACCCATGGGGAGGAAAGTTGGTGTCATTCTATAGTACAGTCTGTTAAGTATCATTCTTTAAAAAAATTTGAACAGCTGTTAGGGTCAAAATTATCAGGCTTTTGGGGCAGGATGACCAATGAGACTATTAGTCAGGAAATGGAAGAACTCCTCAATGTAATGGTATTATACAGTCCAACAAAGGATTATTGGGTCCCTTAAAAATTCTAAATATCATAGGTTATCCATCCCTCAGAACAGTTATAACCTTTGAATGGTTATCTAATTCATACTCTGTGAAGACAATCTTTTCATCAATATTTTGGCTCATAAAATTAATCATGTTCAACATTCTTTAGACACTCTCTAGTTTTCTCTAATATGAGATGGCAAGTTTTCCATGCCTGGAGATTTTGGACCAGTCATTTATGAGGTGTTTGTTTTTCAAGTGGAAGGGATGAGCAACACTGCCAGTCTTTTCCTGGTTATTTTATTTATACTTTTCCATGCCAGACTTAAAGGGGTAGACCTATTTAATCCACTAACAATTGTTCCCATTCCTGTTGCCTAAGTTCTTGCTTTCCATTTCTTGCTTTTTGTTAATGCAGCTTGGAATGTTCTGAGAAGGTCTGGGGTTCTTGCTCACACGAGGTATGCTTTACCAATCCTCCTAGCTGCATGTGTGTTAGATTGCGTAGCTGTGGTCATTATAATATTTACATTGGTTTTTATTGTCATTTCTAGTGGAAGGTTTATGTTGTCTTTTCCTGCCCCTTGATCTGTATTGATCTCAATAAGCGGTAACTAGATCATCATTGAATTTTTGTGTGCCAGTGGGCTCACCAATCTTTATACCATTGATCCAAGTGTGGTTAATAAAGTTTCTCTGTGTTCTGGGTTGAGAATAAGTTTCCTCCTTCTGTATTTAGCTCCTTGGTTTGCTTGAGATATGATCAAGATTGACAGTTGTGAGGCTTGGAAAGTGATCAGATAGAAGATCATCAACTATGACAGAGTCATGCATCGTATATGATGTATTAAATCCAAGGCACAGATCTAGTATGCCTCCATATATGTGAGTGGGCTCAGTAGTGCCTACAATACGAACATATCATGCTCATTTAGAAATTTCACTAGTTTAGTTCCATTGGTGTTTGTTAAAGATACAATATTCTTATGTCTGTGAATTAAAGTCTCCAGAGTATGAGGTAGGTTCACTATTGATGCGATCTGATAAAACTCAGGTCGAAGCTGGTTTGCTGGGGCATAAAGATTAAAAATGTTTATGGAAAGTCGCCTGCGTATGCTCTGACACCATGATACTGCGCTGTTTACTCGACTCTGCAGGGTAAGGAATGTGGCAAGTTCTTTCTGACATACATCACACAACAGTTGGTTTGACCTTAAGTTATAAGCTGCATATCAGACAACTTTGGTGGAGGTGCTCCCTACTTTCAGTCTACATTCCTGCAAACAGATGACATCAATATTCTTGGTTGCACTAATATGATGATGTAAGTCAGGCAACCGCTTCCTAATAGAAGCAATGTTCCATGAAAAATTTAGTAATCTATCCATTGTAGTGAGTTATTACAATATCTTGTTCGCAAGATGGTAAGACTATTATGCTTTGCCTACAGTGTGCAGACACTTAAGAGCAAATAGCATAGTTTGTACATGCTTATCTTCAGAACCTTTATTTCTAAGCATTTTCCGGCAAATTGGCAGCAAGTTCCAAGGCAGCTTTTGAAGCCAGAGTCATTGGCTGCTTTCTTACAAATGGCTTGAAATTGAACCGAGATTGTTGATGCACTTTTGACATCATCAACGCACTCAGGAGCATCATCTTGACTACATATATTTATTAAACTTGTCGGCATCTGTTCAAGATGCTCAATTTTCTTGCAAGTTTGTTATAATTTGAGGAAGGTCAGGCGAATCAAATGCCTCTCCAGAGGAAGGCTCACCTGACTTAGTTCTTTCTGTAACACCTATATTAACAGGTACTTTGGTTAAATCAATTGCTCTTTGTTGGGTGCCTGTGACATGACTACCTCATCATTCATTGTGGGTGGGTCCTGTGCATCTGACTCATCTCAGCTTCCAGGGGGTTACATGTGTAATCCGTCTGACTGTTGGAGATATTTGTGTATTAGGAGGTGACATGCTTATCCCAAAATTCAGGTGGATACATGGGTATGGGTGGTGAACTAGTCAGTAGTTCATGTGCTAGCAGGGTTGGCTAGCTCCTCTACAGTGTGGTGTGTGATAGCTCTGGTATCACCAGAATCATTTGCGGGGAGGTTGGACTCGTCCACACTTTGCAGAGGTTCAGTCTCAGATCTGGTTGTGTGAGGCTGGATGGCCTCGTCCTCAAATGGCATTAAAGGACTGTTGTCATTTTTACGTCGAAGGTTGTTTGGGTTCCGACTGCAGTTCTTATGGGAGACTGATCAACCCCTTCTTCTTTACAGTTAATACACTTATACTTTTGGCTGTCAAAGCCTACTGTGCATTCTCTAGTGGAATGTTTCCAGCACACTTACCACGCAGAATGTAGTATTCCACAGGCTACTGCCACATGGCCATTGTTGGCATTTGTAGCACCTACGTTGAGGGAGTAGGTACGTCGATGGGTAGGAAACGTAGGCCAGGCACCTGATATTTCGGGAGGGGGCACAGGGCCAGCCCAACTGGCAATAATTTGTGATTTTCCTTTAAGTCTCTTGGGCTTGACGATATGCTCGCTTAGAGTCAAATGGGATGGGTTCATGTCGAGGTATCAAATATTATGATACTGACCCCTTTTTTAAAGTGATATGTGTCTAATGGAGGGCGAAGCAGCTTAATATCCCACTTTGGGTTGTGTTAAGTAGATCACTGATCAGTTCTTTGTTCTGTTCACACAAACACAAAGTTAAGTAGCAGTTTTCCAAATGGATTTATCTTGGATGTATATGTGACCACATTGCTTGTACTACCCATACAGCAGATGGTATCAAGAGAGTTCAACCTTTACAGTCTTCTATGAAAAACTTTTGCACCCTGTGTGCACCATGAACGTCTAGGTTCACATTGCCTACGAGTCAGTGAGCCTGACTGCGTCGGCGCTCACAGCCCTTTCTCACTTTTCCTTCTATGTTTACTTATAAAGATCTGGAATCTATCATCATTGTCATCACCTGCGAAATATATATTCTTCTGTGACAGTTGCCATGTTTGCAGGTGATGATGAGAAGCTCATGTAAAACTCACAGTATTAATAATATGGTACAATAATGGATTATACAGACAAGGTCTTACACCTAATCACAAATAACAAGATGAGAATAAGAGAGGTAGAACGGTGGAGTAATAGCCAGTTACAAAAATATTACACAATACAGGCTACTGCCCCCTAATATGATACCTCGTTAAATTAAAAAATATTGCAGACATTACAAGTAATTAAATCTCCCACCGACTTAAGCCAATGCCACGACCATCCAGGTCAGGTTACATTCATAAGGAAGGAGCACGGCATCTGACCTAGTAGCACAAACTAGTCAGGTCCAACTCACCACCGCACCCACTCATATATTTATCCAGCCTATTTTTAAAACTACACACTTTTTGCCTCTATAACTGTACTCAGGAGTTTGTTCCACTCATCGACAACTCTATTACCAAACCAATGTTTTCCCTATATCCTTCCTAAAATCTGAATTTATCCAACTTAAAGCCATTGCTCGAGTCCTGTAAATCTGGATATTCAGCACGTTTTACATCACCTTTATTTATTCCTGTTTTCCTTTTAAACACCTCAATCATACCCCCCCCTAATTCTACGCCTTTCTAGGGGTGCAGATTCAGGGCCCTCAGTCTATCCTCATAGGAGATTTCTGATACATGGAATCAACTTAGTCATCCTCCTTTGTACGTTTTCCAGAGCATTTATATCCATTCTGTATCCACGGTGACCAAAACTGTGCAGCATAATCTAGATGAGGCCTCACCAAGGATATATAGAGTTGAAGAACAACCTGGACCTATTATTTATGCTTCTTGATATGAACCAAGGATTCTGTTCGCTTTATTGCGAACACTTATGCCTGCTGTCTTGGTTTTAGATTACTCTTAACCAGAACTCTAAATCCTTTTCAAATCAGTAGTTAGATCTATATTATTTAGTTATATGTGGCATGGTTATTGTCCTGTCCAATATTTAGAACTTGCATTTATCTATATTAAGCTGCATCTGCCACTTCTCCGACCACTGCATCAGTCTATTCAAATCTTCCTGGAGTGCTCTAATGTCCTCATTTGAATGAATTGGACGGCCTATTTGTGTCATCGGCAAACTTGCTTATGTCGCTATTTATTCCCTCATCTATGTCGTTTATGTAGATTGTGAACAACAAGGGGCCCAATACTGACCCTGTGGAACACCGCTTGTGACATTTCCCCCTCTGATTTCTCCCCATTTATGCAAACTCTCTGCTGCCTATTTGTCAACCATGCCTCTATCCAGGAAAAAATTTCTCCTCCTATTCCGTGTGCCTTAATTTTCCTCAATAGTCTCTGATGTGGGACTCTATCAAGCCTTACTGAAGTCCATATACACAATATCATATTCATTACCATGATCTACCTCCTCAAACACCTTAGTGAAAAAAAGTTATTAAATTTGTAGGCAGGAACGCCCTTTTGTAAAACCATGCTGAGATTCTTTGATTAATTTATGCTTTTCAAGATGGCTGCAATTGCCTCGGCAATTATTGATTCCATAAATTTTCCCACTATGGAGGTTAGGCTTATTGGTCTATAGTTCGAAGCTAAGGACCTGTCACCTGCTTTGAAAATAGGTATTACATTCGCCATTTTCCACTTATTTGGCACCATGCCAGTTTGCAGTGATATGTTGAAAAGATTAGCCAACGGGTTGCTAAGCTCCTCTTTACATTCCTTTAGAACCCTTGCATACAGTTCATCAGGGCCTGGGGATTTGTTAGGTTTCAATTTATCTATTTGTCTAAGGACCATGTCACTTGTGACCCTAATCGTGCATAGTTTACTATCATCCTGTTCTACATAATTAATTATTTCTGGAATATCGCTAGTATCTTCCTGTGTAAAAACTAGAGGAAGTAAGTGTTAAACATTCTACATTTCCTTATCACTGTCGGTGAGCTGACCTGAGTGACTTTTAGATGGGCCTATCTTGTCCCTAATCTTACTTCTGTATACCTGAAAAAATCCTTTTGGGTTAGTCTTCGATTCTCTCATAACTTTAACCTCATAGTCTCTTTTTGCTTTTCTTATTCCTTTTTATTTCTCTCTTTAACTGAATATATTGATTACCTAATTGCCCCTCTCCTCTTTTGATTCCTATATATGCCTCTCTTTTGACCAATGAGATGTTTTAATCTATTGTTCATCCATTTAGGATCATTTTGTTTGATCTGATTTCCCTATTAGGAACATAAGCTGTCTGAGCAGCTAGAACTATTCTCTGGAAAACGTCATATTGGCAATCACCACCTACCTGACCCACTGTCAGGTCATTCCAGTTCAGCCTACCCAGGTAATTTTCAGTCCTATGAAATCAGCCAGGCGGAAGTCAGGGACAGACTTGATTTCCATTAGTAGGGTAATTCATGATATATTAAAACTGAGTGATTTGTGATCACTTTCCCCAAGCTCATCATTAACCTCAAGATTATTAACTAGCGTTTCCCTGCTGGCAAGAACCAAGTCTAGCAGGTTATTTCCTCTAGTTGGTTCTGTCACCAACTGTTTCAAAAAACAATCCTGAATCGTATCAAGAAAGTCACTTGACTCTAAATTTCCTGTCAAATTGCTCCAGTCAATTTGTCTAAAGTTAAATCTCCCATTGGCACAACATTTTCATGTGTAGATGCCTTACAATTTCATCCCATAGAAGTTTACTGCACTCCCTATCAAGATTTGGGGGCCTGTAAATCACACCCAAAATAAAGTTTTACACGGCCCTCAAGCTGTAACCAAAAGAGATTCAGTGGCTGACGCTTCTAATTTTATATCTTGTCTAACACAACACTTTAAATTGTCTCTGACGTACATCGCTACTCCACCACCCTTCCTGTTGACCCTATCAGCGTGGAATAATTTATAGCCTTGTATGTGACATTCAGAAGGCAACTCTCTATCTTTCAGATTGAGCCAGGTCTCTGTTATAGCAATAATATCTATGTTTCCTGCACTTGCAATTAATCTTAGCTCATCTATCTTATTTCTTACACTCCTGCTATTAGTATAGTAAACCTTAAGGGAGCTAGTCTCTTGTTTTCCCCTGCTGTCTCCCTTTGTTTGCTGTCCTGATCCATGCCCTTATTTGTAACTTTATGATGAATGTCTTTTATACACTTACTGTTTTCAGCCCTAGTGTTGCAAACTGACTGTTTCCACACACCCATACCTCTATCATCTATCAGTTTAAAATACTAGGCATGTCAGCAATGGCCTCTCAATCGAGTTGGCAAGTGCTTCACCCCTGTACCAGAGAGATGTACCCCATCCCTTGCATACATATCATGTTTGCCATAAAAGTTGTCCCAGTTGTCAATGAATGGGATTGCAAGTTCCTTGCAGTATCTGTCTAGCCAGCAATTTGCACCAATTGCCCTAGACAACCATTCATTTCCCACTCCCTTCTAGGCAAGATGCTACATATGATTGGGACCCCTCCCTTGGACTTAATTAGCTCTATAGCTGACCTGTACTTATCTAGCAACTCTTCTCTCCTACCCTTCCCAATATCATTTCCACCAGCACTGAGACAGATAATGGGCTTGTTCCCATTACCTGACATGATATTATCTAACCTGTTGACTATGTCCCCAACACCAGCCCCGGGGAAGCACACCTCTCTCTCGCCCTCTTATTCCTATTACAAAAGCACGGTCCATATATCTTACCTGCAGTCACCTACCACAAGAATTTGCTTACCTCTATTAGCAGGGAAGTAGTACCTTTACCTTCACTGGCCTCTGGAGTACACTCATCCTGAAGAACAGAGAAGCGATTTCCTACCTTCAAATCTTCTCTCTTAACTTTCCTTATTTTGATGTTCCTGCCATTACTGGGAACCACTTGCCACTTGTAGCAGGTGCTGGACTGCACCTCACTCCTAGTAGCCCTTTCCTCCTTCCCCCTTTACCCTCCTCCATGGTAGTGGCAGACTGCACCTCACTACTGGTATCCCTTTTCCCCTCCACCACTCCAGCCACTTCATTCCCACTTCCAACGCCATAGAGGTGAACCTTCAGCCTCCTAAATTCCTCCTGGAGAAGCAGGAGCTCCCTCCTCAACACCCCAACCTCACACTTTAAAACACTGCAGCAGCTAGCCATAATTGCACCCCTTCACACTAATTCCCAAAGCAGCTCAGGGCATGCGACCACTCGTGACCACTGACCACTGACCACTATTAAAGAATAAATAGGTACAATATAGTGAGTGGAATAACACAAATAAGCCGCGCATAAGAGAAAGAAACTAGTGGCGATGTTTCGGTCAGACTTGGAGCATTAACTAGCCACACAAGCATGAAGGTTGAGTCGTCAGGAACTGCCACCTGACACCGGTCTTCATACAAAGAATTCTTCAATACTTGTCCTACCTTTGGACGAAGACCTTACACTAGTGGATGGTTACCCTGTGATGCCGCCTCCTGCTTCCACTCACCTGACTGCAGTATATAAGCCACTTCTCCGGCCAAATGCTGTATTTTCTACAAGACTGATGGACTGAACATATCGATTCCAGGCTGAGGGACTGATTACCTCAAACTCCTCTCCTTACACCTTTCTTGTTTGTATTGGACTGATGAAGCCACTGTGTGGCGAAACGTTTCCTCAATAAAGATTCCCATATATTGTATACGTTTCTTATGTTCTTATGACCAAAAATACAGGAAAGACAAAACACACCTAGGCAGAAGGAAAGACAAAGAAAATATAGGAAAGGAGAAATGGAGATAAAGATCAGGTCAAGTCTTAAGTGTTCCGATGTTTGAAACATTTGACAATGTTATGGTAAAGGAAGGCATCTACAGAAACAGCCACGACTAAGATTCATACAAGGAAAGTTGTGTTTAAGAGATGCTTCAACAAGACGGTTACCTCTTCTCCTTTCCTTTATTGTCTTTGCTTTTCATTTCTTCTGCCTAGGCGAGTTCTGTCTTTGAGTCCCCCCCTTCCTGTTGCACAGGAATGGTATACACTCCTACAAGATGAAGAATTAGAGACGTGCAACATCTGGGTATCTTTATTTGTGTACGTTTCACCAACTAGTGGCTATATCAATACAATACAAGGACATGATGTGAAGAGTATGGAATTATATACAAAAGATGAGGTAATCTGTCCCTCAGTCTTGGAGTTGAAGAGCACCGTAGTCTTGAAGACTGTGAAGCACAGTATCTAAGGTATCTTATCTTAGATACAAAATGCCCTGCATACTAGGGGCTTTTGGCATGTACACCTCATGTAATCTCAATAACCAAATGTAATTCTTTGTATCATGTCCAAATAAAAATTATTATTATTATTATTATTATTACTGTGCTGGTATCTAAGCTTAGATACCGGCGTCAGGTGAGGACGCGCAACGGACAAAAGCAGTGTCACCGGTGGGCGGGATTTCCCAGTAGGTCATACCTAAGGGATGGGCCAGTAGTAGGCAAGGTTGTGGAGACGTCCTCTGTACCAGGGTTCCATGATGTTGCGGTGCCTGACAAGTTGTACATGAATGGTATACAAAAGGGTGGTCCAACTATGGCCCGTGGGACACAAGTGGCCCCGAGCATTCGTATTAATATATTTATTGAATTTTCTTCTATAAAAAAAATAAGTAGTATCTGTGAGGCTAAGGTTGTGAAATAATACTAGGTTACTAGAATGACTACGTTACAGTAGAGTAAGAATCCACTCCATGACCAAGATTAGTACAGAGTATCCTGTGGCCTGGTGGCTAAAGCTCTCGTTTCACACACGGAGGGCCGGGTTCGATTCCCGGCGTGGTGGAAACATTTCGACGGGTTTCCTTACACCTGTTGTCCTGTTCACCTAGCAGCAAATAGGTACCTGGCTGGTGTGGGTCGCATCCTGGGGACAAGATTAAGGACCCCAATGGAAATAAGACAGACAGTCCTCGATGACGCACTGACTTTCTTGGGTTATCCTGGGTGGCTAACCTTTCGGGGTTAAAAAATCTGAACAAAATCTTAAGTGTGGTTCCCCACAGCCAGCTGTACGGGACGCGATGCGTCAGTGTGCGTGCCTCTGCGCTATACCTGCGTCAGTGTGCGTGCCTCTGCGCTATACCTGCGTCACATAGCATCTCTAACACTACCCTTCACAATGAACACACAAGAAACTTTCTTGAGGTGAACACAGTGTTTAATATGAAATGGGAGGAAGAATTTTTTTCATAGAAAATAATGGAAAATTATTGTATTTTGTATGTCAAAAGACAGCTTCTGTTACGAAAAATGTCAGGCGTTATTATGAGAGTGTACAGCACACTATGCCGAGTATGTGGAAAATCCGCAGATATTTTCATGAGCCTAA
>WNWK01038146.1:0-18097 GCA_009830355.1 Cherax destructor | reverse complement strand
AAAGGAGGAAATAAGGAAGGATCAGAGAAGATTTTTAATTGGGGAATCTTATCCGCCCCAGGCAATATCGAGTCCAGCTTGTTTCGTGTGGGGATATATTGCGTGCCGATTGGTAAAACTGGTCAATTAGCAAGAACCATCTAAAATTAAGTCCTTTCTAAAATTTTTCTTACGTTTAAAGATATATTTTTTAATTTATGTTAATGTAAGAATTTATTATTTTGTCCAAGAGAAACTTTGAAAAACCTACCTAACCTTATTACAAAAACGCAATTTAATTTAGCCTAACCCGTAAATATATTTTAGATACGTTAACACTAATTTAATAAAAAAACAAACCAATAAAATATTTTTTTCTTTTGTTCAGAATGATTTTGGCGAAATTATTAACACAAATTTTCACTTGTCTTATATGGCAAGGGAGCGTTGCTTTTGCCAAAATCGCAAGTTTTCCCTAATCGGCACATATATATATATATATATATATATATATATATATATATATATATATTTTTATATATATATATATAAGATGATGCCACTGAATAGAGAGCAATAAGGAATTTTTCTTCTTTTATTTCCTTGGGGTGCCCCTATTATTATAAATCGTTTTTTTGGGTTGGAAAACATGAATACAAGATAGTTCCTCAGGCTATTATGGAAACCAGCCAGAACAAGCAAACAAATTTTCGAACTTAACGAATTGATAAATATATTCCATAAATTTCCCCTCGGGTTTTTTACAGGATCTTCAGTGAAGAGGCTGGGTTGTTTTACCAGTGGTTGAAAACCAACCCTTCTAAATTAACTTCACATCCCCCCCCAAGATCACTGTCGCCCCTCTTCTCAACAATATCTGGGCTCCTTTCTGTATTTCTTGACACTTAAAATTTTTAACAAAATTTTGATTTATGTAAAGATTATTTTTTTCTGCTATTCTGTATTGATATTGTTTCATTTGAGATTAAGTTTCTGTTCTCCTTTCAGGGTGTTTGTCACATCGTAGGAGGACTGACTTAAGACACTCTCTTCTGCCGGAGATCAAAAGAACTCATTCATTATATCTTGAAACCTTTATTACCAATGCAAAATCTCAATGAAAATGACAATTTTTTATTTATGTTAAAAAAACTTAATGGAGATTAAAAACTTAACAATACATTTTTAATAACCAACAAGTTATATCCAAAAACATTCTGAACCTATCAAAATATAATTCATTGTGTTTTTTAATTTTAAATCATTGTAAACATTTTATAATATATTTATTTACTACAAGTACATGTAAAGGTATAAAGGCCCAGCTGACATCAATGACATACTACTATATAAGTCCCTTGTTATGCAGAGATTTCGGGCAAATTAGGGTATCGAGTTCAATAGCAGCTTCTTCACCCCCTCCTCGGTTGTGTGTATTTCATCCAGCACTTGTTGGATGCCTCCCCATTCTGAATTCCTGAGTCCTTCCTGTCTCTTCTGTAAATACTTCTTTAAATCTCATGTTGAGCTCCTCAATACCTCTTGGTCGTTTTGTGAACTCCCCATCTTCCTTCCTCAGCCTGATTACCTGGTCCTTGACTGTTTTTTCCTCCTGATGGGCTGTACAAAGCTTTGGTCAGACTTGACTTTTGATGCTTATCATTTTCATTGTCGCTGAGCCTCCTTTCTTATCTGTGCATATTCGTTTTGGCCTTCGGCTAATCTCTTTATTTTCCTGGGTCCTTTGTCTTCTGTACTTTTTCCATTCCTAGTGCACTTAGTTTTGCCCCCCTACACCTTTGGGTGGGAACCAAGGACTTTTCCATTACTTCTGTTTCCCTTGGGGACAAACCTCTCCTCTGCCTTCTGTGTGTGTGTGTGTGTGTGTGTGTGTGTGTGTGTGTGTTTGTGTACTCACTAATTACTCACCTATTTTGGTTGCAGGGGTCGAGACTCAGCTCCTGGCCCCGCCTCTTCGCTGTCTGCTACTGGGTCTCTGTCTCCTGCTCCATGAGCTTTATCATCCTTGTCTTAAAACTATGTATGGTTCCTGCCTCCACTATATCTTTCTCTAGTCCATTCCACTTCCTGACTACTCTGTGGCTGAAGAAATGTTTCCTGACATCCCTTTGACTCATCTGAGTCTTCAGCTTCCAGTTGTGTCCCCTTGTTTCTGTGTTCCTCTCTGAAACAACCTGTCACTATCTACCTTGTCAATTCCCGCAGTATTTTGTATGTCGTTATCATGTCTCCTCTGACCCTTCTTTCCTCCAGTGTTGTTAGTCCTATTTCCTCAATCATTCTTCATAAGACAGACCCCTGAGTTGTGGAACTAACCTTGTCGCAAACCTTTGCACTTTCTCTAGTTTCCTTACGTGCTTGACCAGGTGTGGGTTCCAGACTGGTGCTGCATATTCTAGTATGGGCCTGGCGTATACGGTATACAGTGTCTTGAACGATTCCTTGTTAAGGTAACGGAACGCTAATCTAAGGTTTGCCAGACGCCCATATGCTGCCGCAGTTATCTGGTTGATGTGTGCCTCCGAGACGTGCTTGGCGTTATACTCACTCCAAGGTCTTTCTTCTTTGCCGAGGTTTGTAGCCTTTGTCCGCCTAGATTGTACTCTGTCAGCGGTCTTCTTTGCCCTTCTTCGATCCTCATGACTTTGCATTTGAGGGATTGAATTGAGAAGCCAACTGCTAGACCAGGTGTCGAGCTTGTCCAGGTCTGTTTGCAGCCCTGCCTGGTCCTCTTCCGATGTGATTCCCCTCATTATTTTCACATCATCCGCGAATAGAGACACTTCTGAGTCTATCCCGTCCGTCATGTCATTTACATATACCAGGAATAACACTGGTCCTAGGACTGACCCCTGCGGTACACCGCTCGTCACAGGCGCCCACTGTGATACCTCACCACGCACCATGACCCGTTGTTGCCTCCCTTTGAGGTATTCCCTGATCCATTCAGTGCCCTTCCTGTTATACCTGCTTGTTCTTCCAACTTCTTTACTAATCTCATTGGGAACTGTGTCGAAGGCCTTCCTGCAGTCCAGGAAAATGCAATCAACCCACCCTTCTCTCTCCTGCCTTACCTCTGTTACTTTATCATAGAACTCGGGGGTTTGTTACAAGGATTTGCCTTCCCGGAATCCGTGCTGTCTGGTGTTTATTATCCTGTTCCGCTCAAGGTGTTCCACCATTCTTTTCCTGATGATTTTCCAGGGCTTTGCACACTATACATGTAAGTGACACCGGTCTATAGTTTAGTGCCTCTTTTCTGTCTCCTTTTTAAAAATGGGGACTACGTTGGCCTTCTTCCATACCTCAGGTAGCTGCCCAGTTTCAAGGGATGTGTTGAATATTATGGTAAGTGGCACACTCAGTACCTCAGCTCCTTCCCGAAGAACCCACGGGAGATATTGTCCGGGCCCATCGCCTTTGAGGTATCGAGGTCACTGAGTAACTGCTTCACTTCCTCCTCAGTTGTGTGTATGCCCTCTAGCACTTGGTACATCCCTTGTTGGTGACGAACCATGTCCTGTCTACGCAGCTGCCTTCCTTCCTCCATTGTGAATACTTCCTAAACCTCAAGTTGAGCTCCTCACATACCTCTTGATCATTACTTGTGAGTTCCCCATCTTCTCTCCTCAGTGGGTGTGTGTGTGGGTGTAAGTTATTGATGTCATTGCATATATGATCGTTTTTATTATTGCCACGTTAAAACTTGCGATTTTGGCTTAAATAGCAACGCTCACCTTCCCATATAAGACAAGTGAAAATTTGTGTATGCAATAATTTCGCCAAAATCATTCTGAACATAAGGAAAAAATATATTTCATTGTGTTTGTTTATTATTAAATTAATGTTAACGTATATAAAATATATTTAGTTGGGTTAGGCTAAATTAAATTGCACTTGTTGTAATAAGGTTAGGTAGGTTTTCAAAGTTTCTCTTGGTACAAAATTATAAATTCTTACATTAACATAAATGAAAAAAATATATCTTTAAACGTATAAGAGAAAATTTTAGAAAGGACTTAATTTTAGATGAGTTCTTGCTCAATTGACCAGTTTACCTAATCGGCACGATATATATATATATATATATATATATATATATATATATATATATATATATATATATATATATATATATATATATATGTCGGGCCCATTAGGTAAAACTTGATTTTAGCTTAAATAGCAACGGTCATCTTGCCATATACGACAAGCGAAAATTTGTGTATGCAATAATTTCGCAAAATCATTCTGAACCTAACGAAAAAAATATATTTAATTGTGTTTATTTATTATTAAATTAATGTTAAAGTATCTAAAATATATTTAGTTGGGTTAGGCTAAATTAAATTGCGCTTGTTGTAATAAGGTTAGGTAGGTTTTCAAAGTTTCTCTTGGTACAAAATTATAAATTTTTATTTTAACATAAATGAAAAAAAATATCTTTAAACGTATAAGAGAAAATTTTAGAAAGGACTTAATTTTAAATGAGTTCTTGCTAATTGACCAGTTTTACCTAATCGGCACGACATATATATATATATATATATATATATATATATATATATATATATATATATATATATATATATATATATATATATATATATATATATATATATATATATATATATATATATATATATTTATATATAATATGTTGTAACTGATAAGGCGAACTTTCAATTAGCCAAACTCCCATAACATTTAGTCTTTCAAAAATATTTTACAAAGTGATAGACAAGTTTATTTCATTGACAATTATATAAAGATTTACATTATAAAAAAAAATAACTTACAAATCTCATTTAACCTCACATTTGTATGAGAGTAATATAATCTGAAATTGAAAAAGGTATGCCACTGAACAGAGAACATAAAGGAAAATCTTTCCTATTTTCCTGGGACGGCGCCACTGCATTAGCCTATCACGTACTCATAAGAACATAAGAAAGGAGGAACACTGCAGCAGGCCTGTTGGCCCATACTAGGCAGGTCCTTCACAATCCGTCCCACTAACAGAATATTTGCTCAACCCAATTTTCAATGCTACCCAAGAAATAAGCTTTGACAATTCTACCCACTCATGCGCGAGTCCCACTCAAATCCAACCCCTCTCACTCATGAATTTATCCAACCTAAATTTGAAACTACCCAAGGTCCTAGCTTCAATAACCCTACTAGGCAGACTGTTCCACTCATCAACTACCCTATTTCCAAACCAATACTTTCCTATATCCTTTCTAAATCTAAACTTATCTAACTTGAATCCATTATTGCGGGTTCTCTCTTGGAGAGATATCCTCAAGACCTTATTTATATCCCCTTTGTTAATACCCATTTTCCACTTGTATACCTCGATCATGCTCCCCTCATTCTACGTCTTACAAGTGAATGTAATTTTAGGGTCTTCAATCTTTCTTCGTAAGGAAGATTTCTAATGCTATGTATTAATTTAGTCATTCTACGCTGAATGTTTTCTAACGAATTTATGTCCATTCTGTAATATGGAGACCAGAACTGAGCTGCGTAATCTAGGTGAGGCCTTACTAATGATGTATAAAGCTGTAATATAACCTCTGGACTTCTGTTGCTAACACTTCTTGATATAAATCCCAGTAATCTATTTGCCTTATTACGTACGCTTAGGCATTGCTGTCTTGGTTTAAGGTTGCTGCTTACCATCACCCCCAAGTCCTTCTCGCAATCTGTATGGCTAAGTTCTACGTTATTTAACTTATAAGTGCTTGGGTTATGGACACTCCCGAGCTTCAGAACCTTGCATTTATCTACATTGAACTGCATCTGCCACTTTTCTGACCACGAATTAAGTTTGTCTAAATCTTCCTGAAGTTCTATGACATCTATGTTTGAATCAATTATCCTACCTATCTTCGTGTCGTCGGCGAATTTGCTCATATCACTAGTAATTCCCTCATCAAGGTCATTGATATATATTATAAATAACAATGGGCCTAAGACTGATCCCTGTGGAACACCACTTGTTACAAGTCCCCATTCGGATTTAACCCCATTTATGCACACTCTCTGCTTCCTATTGGTGAGCCATGACTCGATCCATGACAGCACTTTTCCCCCAATGCCATGAGCTGCCACTTTCTTTAACAGTCTCTGGTGCGGTACTCTATCAAAAGCCTTACTAAAGTCTAAATAAACAATATCGAATTCTTTATCGTGATCAACAGCCTCAAAAGCTTTACTGAAGAAGGTTAATAAATTAGATAGGCAGGAACGGCCCCTCGTGAATCCATGCTGGGTATCATTAATCAAATTATGGTTATCTAGATGGCTTCTAATAATATCAGCTATAATTGATCTAGTAATTTGCCTACAATTGAGGTCAGGCTTATTGGGCGGTAGTTTGACGGTAGTGACTTGTCCCCTGCTTTAAAATAGGAATTACATTAGCCATCTTCCACATATCAGACACTACACCTGTTTGAAGAGATAAATTAAAAATGTTAGATATTGGTTCACAGAGTTCCATTTTGCATTCCTTAAGAACCCTTGCAAAAGCTCATCAGGACCCGGCGATTTATTTTGTTTCAGTCGGTCCAGCTGTTTCATAATCATTTCGCTAGTGACTGTGATATTACATAATTTATCTTCTTCTGGGCCTCTGTAAAAATTAATTACTGGGATATTATTAATGTCTTCCTGTGTGAAAACCGAGAGAAAATAATTATTAAAAATAGAGCACATATCATTCTCCTTGTCAGTAAGATGCCCAAAGTTATTTTTAAGGGACCTATCTTATCCCTAACTTTTGTTCTATAAACCTGGAAAAACTTTTTGGGTTAGTTTTTGAATCCCTAGCAACTTTAATTTCATAGTCCCGTTTAGCTTTTCTTATTCCCTTTTAACGTCCTCTTAATGTCAGTATACTGATTTATAAGATGACCCTCACCTCTTTTTATGCGCCTATAAATTCCTTTCTTCTGCCCTAAAAGATATTTGAGCCTATTATTCATCCATTTTGGGTCATTTCTACTTGATCTAATTTCTTTATACGGGATAAATGTTCTTTGGGCAGCCTGTATAGTGTTAAGAAAACTGTCATATTGATACCTCTTCTTCACCCCAGTCCACAGTTGATAAGTGTTCTCTAAGTCCATTATAATCTGCTAAGCGAAAATCTGGGACCATTACTGAATTATCCCTACTATCATACATCCATTCAATGCTAAAGGTAATTGACTTGTGGTCGCTTGAGCCGAGTTCCTCTGTAATTTCTAAATTATTAACAAGGGTTTCCTTGCTTGCCAGAACCAAGTCAAGTAGGTTATTTCCCTTGTAGGTTCTGTTACAAACTGCTTCAAAAGCAATCCTGAACTACTTCTAAAAAGTCGTTAGATTCTAAATTCCCTGTCATGAAATTCCAATCAATCTGACTAAAGTTAAAGTCCCCTAGAATTACTACGTTATCGTGTCTTGTGGCCTTAACAATTTCCTCCCAAAGTAGTCTCCCTTGTTCCCTATCTAAGTTTGGAGGACGGTAAATCACGCCTAAAATCAATTTTTCACACCCCTCTGAAAATTCTATCCAGACGATCTGTATGTGTTAATTCAGACTTTATACCCGTTTTTATGCAACAATTTAAATGATCACGGACATAGAGTGCCACCCCACCCCTTTCCCGATACTTCTGTCTACTTGGAACAATTTAAAACCCTGAATGTGACATTCGGCAGGCAAGTCCCGATTTTTCATATTAAACCATGTCTCAGTTATTGCAAAACATCAATATTACCCGTACTTGCAACTAATCTCAACTCGTCCATCTTATTCCTAGCACTACGACTATTGGTGTAATATATATTTAGAGACCCTCCTTTCTCTTTACCCTTCCTGCTCATCTCTGTTTTTCCACTATACCTATTACTGTCCTTGTCATCTAGTGTCACAAGCTTTCCACTATCCACCTTATTCTGCCTATTACTAGTTCTCCTACAACTTATAATATTACTACACTGGGACTTCTCTGTTTTCCCCCCAAAACCCATACCACTAACTATTTCTAGTTTAAAGCTCTAACAGCTCCCTCCACTGCAGTTGCCAATGCCCCCACCCCAGACCTGGATAAGTGAACCCCATCCCTGGCATACATGTCATTTCTGCCATAGAAGAGGTCCCAGTTGTCAATGAATGTTACTGAATTTTCCTTACAGTATTTGTCCAGCCAGCAATTGACACCAATTGCCCTGGACAGCCATTCATTTCCAACTCCTCTCCTTGGCAAAATACCACATATGACAGGGTTCCCACCCTTCTTCCTAATTATGTCTATTGCTGACCTAAACCTGCTAGTCAGGTCCTCACTCCTACGTCTGCCAACATCGTTGCCTCCAGCACTGAGACAGATAATAGGATTGCTCCCATTACCTCTCATGATGTCGTCCAGACGGCTAACAATATCCTCCATCCCAGCCCCAGGAAAGCAAACCCTCTGTCTCCTACTCCTATCAATCAAACAGAAAGCCCTATCCATGTACAGAAAGCCCTATCCATGTAAACAGAAAGCCCTATCCATGTAGCAGAAAGCTCCTATCATGTAAGAGCCTATCCATGTAAAGGTTTCAGGTCCCTTTTTACGTTCCTCCCAGAAATCGTCCTTGGGTTAGCACTGTGAGGATGAGTCTTATGTTTAGTGATGTGACTGTGGGGTATTCTGCCCCTTTATAAGCCTTCTTGTCATATTTCCTTTTATAGTTCCTTGATAATGTGAGTAGTCCATGCGTTTGGAATTCTTCATTTTCATAGTGGTTGTCTTGCATATTTTGATATCACCTGTTTACTGTGATCTTTTTATTATATATATATATATATATATATATATTTATTTTATTTTTATTAACACATCGGCCGATTCCCACCAAGGCAGGGTGGCCCGAAAAAGAAAAACTTTCATCATCATTCACTCCATCACTGTCTTGCCAGAAGGGTGCTTTACACTACAGTTATAAAACTGCAACATTTACACCCTCCTTCAGAGTGCCGGCACTGTACTTCCCATCTCCAGTACTCAAGTCCGGCCTGCCGGTTTCCCTGAATCCCTTCATAAATGTTACTTTGCTCACACTCCAACAGCACGTCAAGTATTAAAACCATATGCCTCCATTCACTCCTATCAAATACGCTCACACATGCTTGCTGGAAATCCAAGCCCTCGCACACAAAACTTCCTTTACCCTCCCTCCAACCTTTCCTAGGCCGACCCCTACCCCGCCTTCCCTCCACTACAGATTTATACACTCTGAAGTCACTCTGTCTCGTTCCATCTCTCTACATGTCCAAACCACCTCAACAACCCCTCCTCAGCTCTCTGGACAATCGTTTTGGTAATCCCGCACCTCCTCCTAATTTCCAAACTCCGAATTCTCTGCATTATATTCACACCACACATTGACCTCAGACATGACATCTCCACTGCCTCCAGCCTTCTCCTCGTTGCAACATTCATCACCCATGCTTCACACCCATATAAGAGCGTTGGTATAACTATACTCTCATACATTCCCTTTTACTTCCATGGACAAGGTTCTTTGTCTCCACAGACTCCGAAGTGCTCCACTCACCCTTTTCCCTCATCAATTCTATGATTCACCTCATCCTTCATAGACCCATCCGCCGACATGTCCACTCCCAAATATCTGAATACATTCACCTCCTCCATACTCTCTCCCTCCAATCTGATATCCAATCTTTCGTCACCTATTCTTTTGTTATCCTCATCACCTTACTCTTTCCTATATTCACTTTCAATTTTCTTCTTTTACACACCCTACCAAATTCATCCACCAACCTCTGCAGCTTCTCTTCAGAATCTCCCAAAAGCACAGTGTCATCAGCAAAAGCAACTGTGACAACTCCCACTTTGTATTTGCTTCTTTATCTTTTAGCCCAACACCTCTTGCCAAGACCCTCGCATTCACTTCTCTTACAACCCCATCTATAAATATATTGAACAACCACGGTGACATCACACATCCTTGTCTAAGGCCCACTTTTACTGGGAAATAGTCCCCTTCCTCCTACACACTCTAACCTGAGCCTCACTATCCTCATAAAAACTCTTCACTGCTTTCAGTAACCTTCCTCCTATTCCATACACCTGCAACATCTGCCACATTGCCCCCTATCTACCCTATCATACGCCTTTTCCAAATCCATAAATGCCACAAAAACATCTTTACCCTTATCCAAATACTGTTCACCTATATGTTTCACTGTAAACACTTGGTCTACACACCCCCTACCTTTCCTAAAGCCCCTTGTTCATCTGCTATCCTGCTTTCTGTTTTACTCTTAATTCTTTCAATAATAACTCTACCATACACTTTACCAGGTACACTCAACAGACTTATTCCCCTATAATTTTTGCACTCTCTTTGTCCCCTTTGCCTTTATACAAAGGAACAATACACGCTCTCTGCCAATCCCTAGGTACCTTACCCTCTTCCATACATTTATTAAATAATAGCACCAACCACTCCAAAATTATATCCCCACCTGCTTTTAACATTTCTATCTTTATCCCATCAATCCCAGCTGCCTTACCCCTTTCATTCTACCCACTGCCTCACGAACTTCCCTACACCCACAACTGGCTCTTCCACACTCCTACAAGATGTTATTCCTCCTTGCCCTACACACGAAATCACAGCTTCCTGTCTTCATCAACATTTAACAAATCCTCAAAATATTCTCTCCATCTTCCCGATACCTCTAACTCTCCATTTAATAACTCTCCTCTCCTATTTTTAACTGTCAAATCCATTTGTTCTCTAGGCTTCCTCAACTTATTAATCTCATTCCAAAACTTTTTCTTATTTTCAACAAAATTTGCTGATAACATCTCACCCACTCTCTCATCTGCTCTCTTTTTACATTGCTTCACCACTCTTTAACCTCTCTTTTTCTCTGCATATACTCTTCCCTCCTTGCATCACTTCTACTTTGTAAAAACCTCTCATATGCTAACTTTTTTCCCTTACTACTCTCTTTACATCATCATTCCACCAATCGCTCCTCTTCCCTCCCGCACCCACTCGCCTGTAACCACAAACTTCTGCTGAACACTCTAACACTACATTTTTAAATCTACCCCATACATTTTCGACCCCATTGCCTACACTCTCACTAGCCCATCTATCCTCCAATAGTTGTTTATATCTTACCCTAACTGCCTCCTCTTTTAGTTTATAAACCTTCACCTCTCTTTTACTTACTGATTCTATTTTCCTTGTATCCCATCTACCTTTTACTCCCACTGTAGCTATAACTAAAAAGTGATCTGATATATCTGTAGCCCCTCTATAAACATGTACATCCTGAAGTCTACTCAACAGTCTTTTATCTATCAATACATAGTCCAACAAACTACTGTCATTACGCCCTACATCATATCTTGTATACTTATTTATCCTCTTTTCTTAAAATATGTATTACCTATAACTAAACCCCTTTCTATACAAAGTTCAATCAAAGGGCTCCCATTATCATTTACACCTGGCACCCCAAACTTACCTACTACACCCTCTCTGCATGTTTCTCCCACTTTAGCATTTAGGTCCCCTACCACAATTACTCTCTCATTTGGTTCAAAAGTTCCTATACATTCGCTTAACATCTCCCAAAATCTCTCTCTCCCTCTACACTCCTCTCTTCTCCAGGTGCATACACGCTTATTATGACCCACTTTTCGCATCCGACCCTTATTTTAATCCACATAATCCTTGAATTTACACATTTATATTCCCTCTTTTCCTTCCATAACTGATCCTTCAACATTATTGCTACCCCTTCCTTAGCTCTAACTCTCTCAGATACTCCTGACTTAATCCCATTTATTTCTCCCCACTGAAACTCGCCTACCCCTTCAGCTTTGTTTCGCTTAGGGCCAGGACATCCAACTTCTTTTCATTCATAACATCGGCAATCATCTCTTTCTTATCATCCGCACTACATCCACGCACATTCAGACAACCCAATTTTATAAAGTTTTTCTTCTTCTCGTTTTTAGTAGATTTGTACAGGAGAAGGGGTTACTAGCCCATTGCTCCCGGCATCTTAGTCGCCTCATACGACACGCATGGCTTACGGAGGAAAGATTCTTTTCCACTTCCCCATGGACAATAGAGAAAATAAAAGGAACAAGAGCTATTAAGAAAAAGAAGAAAAACCTAGATGTGTGTATGTATATATATGCATGTGTATGCCAGTGTAGTGTGACCTAAAGTGTAAGTAGAAGTAGCTAGATATACCTGTTATCCAGCGTGTTTATGAGACAGAAAAAAGACACCAGCAATCCTACCATCATGTAAAACAGTTTCAGGTTTCTGTTTCACAGTCACCTGGCAGGACGGTAGTACCTCCCTGGGTGGTTGCTGTCTACCAACCTACCTTGATCAGAAGTGATCAAGGTCCCAGGACCGAAACGTTTTCTAATAAATATGTGCTAGTGTTTGCTTACTTGTTTTTCTAAACCAACTTTTCGGTATTTATTACGAAGGTTTATCACATATATATATTTCCACTATGTGGCACCAGTCACTGGATGAATCCAAGATCAGGTGTGTAGTAGCACTGGACACTGCTGGTGTTTTCGACCGAGTATGGCACCAGAGACTCTCGGCCAAACTGCAAGTACTAGGAGTCTCTGGCTCTGCACTATACCTCGGTGATTACCTTCAAGGTAGATCTCTAAGCGTAGTTCTCAAAGGGACAGAGTCAATAAGACACTCAATCAGTGTTCCACAGGTGGGGGTGCTGGGTCCATTGTAATGGAATGTTTACTTCCAATGCAGACGACTCTTTTTTATTTACTTATGCATGAGAGGAGATGCCAGCTGCTCTCAGTTACACCAATTACCAGCTTACAGATATATCAGCCTGGGGAATTTTTTTGACAGGTAACGTTTGCTTCTGAGAAAGCAAATGATGATGGTCTCTAGGTAGCATGACGTTAATACTGGAGCTGTGGCAATAATGAAGAGAACTGGAGCCCGGGGATGAGGTGCTTGCCCGTCGAGTGAATTTTTTTCCAAAGTGTCTATAAAGAATTACGTGTTAAATCTTTTAAAACAAGTCAGCCAGAGAGTTAAATCTCGTACTTGTTTGACAGTAGAGACTGCAGAAAACAGTACGAGGCACAGGTGCACTCACCTTTATGCACCACTGTCTTGGAGTGCCTGTCCCTGTCTCATCTACGACTTATGGACAGAAATTTCTCTCTCATCTGGACCTCTATTTTGTTGATCCTGTCATTCCAGCAGTCTTCAACATCGGAGAGATGTGGGTGGCAGTACTGTGTTTTTAAAGCCACTGTTAGTAAAAGGTCACACTTAGCTTCACTTCATGGTCAGCGAGAAGACAGCTCCAGTACTCACACACCTCTGACTGTATCCTTCCCAAGAACATCACTTGATCTGCGATCATATTACTCATAGTAGAGAATACGTACAAGTTGATGAATAAGACACGTGCAACACTCGAGTCTATTGATAAGAGATATCCGCAACACTTGGGTCTCTTTATTGATAAGACACATGCAACACTTGGGTCTCTTTACTGTCGAACCGTTAAGGCAGAAATAAAGACAGCAGCGTGTTGCTCATGTGTACAGCGTGTTGCTACTGGTACATTATTATAACTGAACTTGCTTATTCACGCCTCAAAAACACCCGTGAATTACCTCGTGAGGACTACCAACCTACCTTGTTTATTCTGTCACCCTTGTTACTCATGGTTTAAGCCAGATATCAAGGGACGCTTTCGTGCTAAGCCAAAGTCGCATGCGGCCTTTCGTGCATTCCTCTCTTTGGTTGTTCGTGAGACAAAGAAAAAACAGTAATCCTGCCAGAGTGAAAAACTTTTTAAACATAAAAGAGAAGCAAGGTTGTAAGTTCTAGTGGCTACTGCTAGGCGGGGCACGCTGGTTTTTGCCAGACAGAGCCTGCTAGCTCTTGCTTGGCAGCACCTACTGGTTCTTGCCAGTAGGGTATGTAAAAGAAGAAAATTAAAAGTGAATATAGGAAAGAGTAAGGTGATGAGGATAAAAAAAAATAGGTAACGAAAGATTGGATATCAGATTGGAGGGAGAGAGTATGGAGGAGGTGAAAATATTCAGATATTTAATAGTGGACATGTCAGCAGATGGGTCTATGAAAGATGAGGTGAATCATAGAATTGATGAGGGGAAAAAGGTGAGTGGTGCACTGAGGAGTCTGTGAAGACAAAGAACTTTGTCCGTGGAAGCAAAGAGGGGAATGTATGAGAGTACAGTTATACAAACACTCTTATATGGGTGTGTGTGAAGCATGGGTTGTGAATGTTGCAACAAGGAGAAGGCTGGAGGCAGTGGAGATGTTGTGTCTGAGGTCAATGTGTGGTGTGAATATAATGCAGAGAATTTGTAGTTTGGAAATTAGGAGGTGGTGCGGGATTACCAAAACTATTATCAAGAGAGCTGAGGAGGGGTTGTTGAGGTGGTTCAGACATGTAGAAAGAATGGAACAAAATAGAATGACTTCGAGAGTGTATACATCTGTAGTGGAGGGAAGGCGGGGTAGAGGTCGGCCTAGGAAAGGTTGGAGGGAGGGGGTAAAGGAGATTTTGTGTGTGAGGGGCTTGGACTTCCAGCAAGCATGCGTGAGCGTGTTAGGAGTGAATGGAGACAAATGGTTTTTAAGACTTGACGTGCTGTTGGAGTGTGAGCAAGGTAAAATTTATGAAGGGATTCAGGGAAACTGGCAGGCCGGACTTGAGTCCTGGAGATGAGAAGTACAGTGTCTGCACTCTGAAGGAGGGGTGTTAATGTTGCAGTTTTATAACTGTAGTGTAAGCGCGCCTCTGACAAGACAGTGATAGAATGAATGACAGTGAAAGTTTTTCTTTTTCGGGCCACCCTGCCTTGGTGGGAAACGGCAGGTGTGTTAATAAAAATTATATATATATATATATATATATATATATATATATATATATATATATAAATATATAATATATATCCTCTGGACACCCAAAACTTAAATTCGGGTGATTCAGGTTGCTCTTTCCCAGGCGCCGTAGGTGATGTCCCATTCCTCTAGCGTACGTGATGTCCCATTCCTCTAGCGTACGTGATGTCCCATTCCTCTAGCGTACGTGATGTCCCATTCCTCTAGCGTACGTGATGTCCCATTCCTCTAGCGTACGTGATGCCTCCTTTTCCTAGCATTAGAGAAGAGCCTTTTTTCCCTAGCACAGGTGACGCCCTTGGCGTCGTGACGTGACTTTCCACTTGCGTCCTGGGTGACGCCACCTTTCCCTGGTTCCTCACCGGGACGAAGTCTTCCCATCACACATCTTTAAAAGCTCTCACAGAATCCGGCTTTAGACCCACCGTCTCCGTCCCCAACACACTCACACACAGGGGTGAGTAGTGGGGGGAAGAAAGCTATACTCTCTAGGTTGAAACCTTACAAATTTGTAAAGAAAAACAAGTGAAAACATCTTGGAACAGGAGAAAAAGATAATTATGACTAAAGAAACGACTCAAAAGACTGGCCGAGGAAAGGAAGAAGTTAAAAGAGGCTGTGTAGAAAATGAAAGAAATAGTAGAAAGAAGGAAATGAAATGACTATAAAAGCATAAGCAGAGGAATCAGGAAGAGAGAAATGAGAAAATTGCCAGAGATACTCGCAGTAGGCAGGAAGGCGCAGGAGGTAATAAGAGAGACAGTAAGGGAACTGGAGGCAACAGACAAGGCAATCCAGACTGGAAAGACAATCAGAGGAAGACTGAGGGCGGCCACTGATGATTTACAGTTTTGATAAAGATGATAGCAGTAGGAATACCGGATTATATATAGTGATCGGTGAGCATGTATACCTGGAGTGAGTTCCGGGGTCAACTCCCCGCGTCCCGGTCCATGACCAGACCAGGAAGAGACGAAGAATTAGAGCAGATGAATACACTCCCATAACAGTCGTTAATTACAGGAAATAGAAGCGGAGGTGACAAGAGGATGGAACACCAGCCTCCAGAAATCCAAAATGGAGAAGAGAAGTTGAGCCATAACTTGAGTGAGATATAGCAGCAACAGCCAAGTCTGGACCGAGAATGCTTCAAGGTCACAACAGAAGAAAGAGGACAGCAAAAAACAGGTAATAAGAATGAAGAGAGCAGAGTAGCTCACGAGAAACGACAAGGAAAGTTTGTGAGGTGCTGAACAAACGATTTAAAGAGGTGTTCTCAGTGGAAACAAGGGCAGCACCAGAGTTAGAGTACCACAAGATAGACACCAAAACAGAAACTTAGAGTACAGTGAAGCTTTAAGAAACGTTTCACTTAAGGAAAGCTTTATAAAGCTATCAAGCTAGATAAAGCTTTCCTTGAGTTAAACATTGTCTTAGAAAAGCCTTGCTTTGCCCTATATATCTTTATATAGGGATTTTAACGTAAAGAAAGTATACATTCTGTACAATGTATATACAATTGTTAAGCATATATATATATATATATATATATATATATATATATATTTAATACATCAGTTATTATTATTATTGTTTATCGGTTATAAACATGGTATATATATATATATATATATATATATATATATATATATATATATATATATATATATATATATAAAATATATATATACCATGTTTATAACCGATAAACAATAATAATAATAACTGATGTATTAAATAACACAAAGGCACAATACCGTGACTGGAACAATATACAAATAACCCACACATAGGAGAGAGGAGCTACGACGAGGCTTCGGTCCGACTTGGGCCATTTACAAAGTCACACTAACACAAAGAAGTTATTTGTGTGCGGGTTATTGGTGTATTGTGTAATGAACTGATGTGTTGCGAGCCCAGTGTTGGTAATGTGCCGGTGTTTGTCACCTCAACTCACCAGCTATGATCCTCTTAGTCTCCCTCACTATGTTTCTTGACGATATTATCTCAGTTTAATACCTGTCTGAGACGCTGTTTTCTCTTCCTTGAGTGAGTGAGTCAGTACTCACCTAATTTTACTCACCTAATTGTAGTTGCAGGGGTCGAGACTCAGCTCCTGGCCCCGCCTCTTCGCTGTCCGCTACTGGGTCTCTGCTCTCCCTGCTCCATGAGCTTTATCATACCTCGTCTTAAAACTATGTATGGTTCCTGCCTCCACTATATCTTTCTCTAGACTATTCCACTTCCTCACTACTCTGTGGCTGAAGAAATGCTTCCTAACATCCCTTTGACTCATCTGAGTCTTCAGCTTCCAGTTGTGTCCCCTTGTTTCTGTGTTCCCTCTCTGGAACATCCTGTCACTGTCTACCTTGTCGATTCCCGCAGTATTTTGTATGTCGTTATCATGTCTCCTCTGACCCTTCTTTCCTCCAGTGTTGTTAGTCCTATTTCCTCAACCTTTCGTCATAGGACAGACCCCTGAGTTGTGGAACTAACCTTGTCGCAAACCTTTGCACTTTCTCTAGTTTCTTTACGTGCTTGACCAGGTGTGGGTTCCAGACCTGTGCTGCATATTCTAGTATGGGCCTGACGTACACGGTGTACAGTGTCTTGAACGATTCCTTGTTAAGGTAACGGAACGCTAATCTTAGGTTTGCCAGTCGCCCATATGCTGCCGCAGTTATCTGGTTGATGTGTGCTTCCGGAGACGTGCTTGGCGTTATACTCACCCCAAGGTCTTTCTCCTTGCCGAGGTTTGTAGCCTTTGCCCGCCTAGCCTGTACTCTGTCAGCGGTCTTCTTTGCCCTTATCCGATCTTCATGACTTTGCATTTGGTGGGATTGAATTCGAGAAGCCAGTTGCTAGACCAGATGTCAAGCTTGTCTAGGTCTGTTTGAAGTCCTGCTTGGTCCTCTTCCGATGTGATTCTCCTCATTAATTTCACATCATCTGCGAACAGATACACTTCTGAGTCTATCCCATCCGTCATGTCATTTACATATACCAAGAATAACACTGGTCCTAGGACTGACCCCCTGGTACGCCGCTCGTCACAGGCGCCCACTGTGATACCTCATCACGCACCATGACCCGTTGTTGCCTCCTGTGAGGTATTCCC
>WNWK01038145.1:0-18097 GCA_009830355.1 Cherax destructor | reverse complement strand
GCGTGCTCTGTGTAAACAAAGACCCCCCGAGGCCTCACAACTGGTAGTGCACTTAAAAAACTCATGGACCAGGGTAACACTGCTGACACTGATAATGTCTGCTCTTTATATGAACAATTTTTTCATTATGCTGAGAAACTAAGCCAGATTCCAGAACTTCTATAATGGATCAAAATGTGTATAAATTTAATATTTTTAGCTGGAATATTGCATCACTTAGAAAAGACTCCTGACCATCATAAAGAAACCACCGAACCCATTGATATTGTGGTTACAGGGGGCCACAGATATAAATTGATGAAAAAAAAAAGGCAGTGATGCGTTAAAGTATCTGTGGAGACAAAAACGTTATCCATGGAGGCAAAAAGGGAATGTACGACAGTATAGTGGTACCAACACTCTTATATGGGTGTGAAGCTTGGGTTGCAAATGCTGCAGCAAGGACGCAGCTGGAGGCAGTGGAGATGTCCTGTCTAAGGGTAATGGTGTGAATATTATGCAGAAAATTCAGTGTGGAAATTAGGTGGTGTGGAGTTACTAAAAGTATTTGTCAGAGGACTGAAGGGGGTTGTTGGGGTGGTTTGGTCATTTAGAGAGAATGGATCAAAGTAGAAGCTTGGAGAGCATATAAATCTGTAGGGAAGGAAGGCCCGGGAGGTCATCTTCAAAAAGGTTGGAGGAGGGGGTAAAAGAGGTTTTGTGGGCGAGGGGCTTGGACTTCCAGTGTTGCACTGAGTTGATACAGCTACAATTGAAACTAGTTAACAAACCTTTAATCATGAACTCGGTGACTGCTTTTTCCCTTCGTTCTTTGTCTCAGGCATGGTTGGTTTAATGTCTGGTTTATCAAAAACGTCTGGTCCAACACGTTTGGAATACTTGCGTTTGTTTTGGGAAGAAAATATAATAAAGGTTTATTTCTTTGTAAATGTTACAATATGTAATTACAATTTTGGTTTGCTAAGTAGAAAGAAAAAACTATCATGCCAGGGCAATTCTGGTAGACTAATCCTAATACAGTGGACCCTCGGTTAACGAAAAAACTTCATCCCAGAAGCCTGCTCAAGTGCCATTACCGAACGAATTTACGTCCTTAAGAAATAATGTCACGTAGGTTAGTCTATTTCAGACCCCCAAAAATACACTTCCACATGCACTTACAATATTATACTTACATAATTGTACGATTTCTGGGGTATTCGTTAACCGAGGGTCCACTGTACATAGTAACTACTTGAAACTAGACAAGTTGATAGTACATAGTAATTACTTAAAACTAGACAAGTGGTTTACTTTATTACAATCATATTTAATCTTAATACAGTGGACGCCACTATTTGAACATTCCAAAACTCATCCTTTTAAGCAAGTTTATTATTGGGGTCTGAAATGGACTAATCTAATTACATCATTTTTTTTTTAACACATCGCGATTCCCACCAAGGCAGGGTGGCCGAAAAGAAAAACTTTCATCATCATTCACTCCATCACTGTCTTGCCAGAAGGGTGCTTTACACTACAGTTATAAAACTGCAACATTAACACCCTCCTTCAGAGTGCCGGCACTGTACTTTCCCATCTCCAGAACTCAAGTCCGGCCTGCCGGTTCCCTGAATCCTTCATAAATGTTACTTTGCTCACACTCAACAGCACATCAAGTATTAAAACCATATGCCTCCATTCCTCCTATCAAATACGCTCACACATGCTTGCTGGAAATCCAAGCCCTCGCACACAAAACTTCCTTTACCCCCTCCCTCCAACCTTTCCTAGGCCGACCCCTACCCCGCCTTCCCTCCACTACAGATTTATACACTCTCGAAGTCACTCTGTCTCGTTCCATTCTCTCACATGTCCAAACCACCTCAACAACCCCTCCTCAGCTCTCTGGACAATCGTTTTGGTAATCCCGCACCTCCTCCTAATTTCCAAACTCCGAATTCTCTGCATTATATTCACACCACATATTGACCTCAGACATGACATCTCCACTGCCTCCAGCCTTCTCCTCGTTGCCACATTCATCACCCATGCTTCACACCCATATAAGAGCGTTGGTATAACTATACTCTCATACATTCCCTCTTTACTTCCATGGACAAGGTTCTTTGTCTCCACAGACTCCGAAGTGCTCCACTCACCCTTTTCCCTCATCAATTCTATGATTCACCTCATCCTTCATAGACCCATCCCCGACATGTCCACTCCCAAATATCTGAATACATTCACCTCCTCCATACTCTCTCCCTCAAATCTGATATTCAATCTTTCGTCACCTATTCTTTTGTTATCCTCATCACCTTACTCTTTCCTATATTCACTTTCAATTTTCTTCTTTTACACACCTACCAAATTCATCCACCAACCTCTGCAACTTCTCTTCAGAATCTCCCAAAAGCACAGTGTCATCAGCAAAAAGCAACTGTGACAACTCCCACTTTGTATTTGCTTCTTTATCTTTTAGCCCAACACCTCTTGCCAAGACCTCGCATTCACTTCTCTTACAACCCCATCTATAAATATATTGAACAACCACGGTGACATCACACATCCTTGTCTAAGGCCCACTTTTACTGGGAAATAGTCCCTTCCCTCCTACACACTCTAACCTGAGCCTCACTATCCTCATAAAAACTCTTCACTGCTTTCAGTAACCTTCCTCCTATTCCATACACCTGCAACATCTGCCACATTGCCCCCTATCTACCCTATCATACGCCTTTTCCAAATCCATAAATGCCACAAAAACATCTTTACCCTTATCCAAATACTGTTCACCTATACGTTTCACTGTAAACACTTGGTCTACACACCCCCTACCTTTCCTAAAGCCCCCTTGTTCATCTGCTATCCTGCTTTCTGTTTTACTCTTAATTCTTTCAATAATAACTCTACCATACACTTTACCAGGTACACTCAACAGACTTATTCCCCTATAATTTTTGCACTCTCTTTTGTCCCTTTGCCTTTATACAAAGGAACAATACACGCTCTCTGCCAATCCCTAGGTACCTTACCCTCTTCCATACATTTATTAAATAATAGCACCAACCACTCCAAAATTATATCCCCACCTGCTTTTAACATTTCTATCTTTATCCCATCAATCCCAGCTGCCTTACCCACTTTCATTCTACCCACTGCCTCACGAACTTCCCCTACACCCACAACTGGCTCTTCCACACCCCTACAAGATGTTATTCCTCCTTGCCCTACACACGAAATCACAGCTTCCCTGTCTTCATCAACATTTAACAAATCCTCAAAATATTCTCTCCATCTTCCCGATACCTCTAACTCTCCATTTAATAACTCTCCTCTCCTATTTTTAACTGTCAAATCCATTTGTTCTCTAGGCTTCTTCAACTTATTAATCTCATTCCAAAACTTTTTCTTATTTTCAACAAAATTTGCTGATAACATCTCACCCACTCTCTCATCTGCTCTCTTTTTTACATTGCTTCACCACTCTTTTAACCTCTCTTTTTCTCTCCATATACTCTTCCCTCCTTGCATCACTTCTTTGTAAAAACCTCTCATATGCTAACTTTTTCTCCCTTACTACTCTCTTTACATCATCATTCCACCAATCGCTCCTCTTCCCTCCCGCACCCACTCGCCTGTAACCACAAACTTCTGCTGAACACTAACACTACATTTTAAATCTACCCCATACATTTTCGACCCCATTGCCTACACTCTCACTAGCCCATCTATCCTCCAATAGTTGTTTATATCTTACCCTAACTGCCTCCTCTTTTAGTTTATAAACCTTCACCTCTCTTACTTACTGATTCTATTTTCCTTGTATCCCATCTACCTTTTACTCCCACTGTAGCTATAACTAAAAAGTGATCTGATATATCTGTGGCCCCTCTATAAACATGTACATCCTGAAGTCTACTCAACAGTCTTTTATCTACCAATACATAGTCCAACAAACTACTGTCATTACGCCCTACATCATATCTTGTATACTTATTTATCCTCTTTTTCTTAAAATATGTATTACCTATAACTAAACCCCTTTCTATACAAAGTTCAATCAAAGGGCTCCCATTATCATTTACACCTGGCACCCCAAACTTACTTACTACACCCTCTCTGCATGTTTCTCCCACTTTAGCATTTAGGTCCCCTACCACAATTACTCTCTCATTTGGTTCAAAAGTTCCTATACATTCGCTAACATCTCCCAAAATCTCTCTCTCCTCTACACTCCTCTCTTCTCCAGGTGCATACACGCTTATTATGACCCACTTTTCGCATCCGACCCTTATTTTAATCCACATAATCCTTGAATTTACACATTCATATTCCCTCTTTTCCTTCCATAACTGATCCTTCAACATTATTGCTACCCCTTCCTTAGCTCTAACTCTCTCAGATACTCCTGACTTAATCCCATTTATTTCTCCCCACTGAAACTCGCCTACCCCCTTCAGCTTTGTTTCACTTAGGGCCAGGACATCCAACTTCTTTTCATTCATAACATCGGCAATCATCTCTTTCTTATCATCCGCACTACATCCACGCACATTCAGACAACCCAGTTTTATAAAGTTTTTCTTCTTCTCGTTTTTAGTAGATTTGTACAGGAGAAGGGGTTACTAGCCCATTGCTCCCGGCATCTTAGTCGCCTCATACGACACGCATGGCTTATGGAGGAAAGATTCTTTTCCACTTCCCCATGGACAATAGAGAAAATAAAAAGAACAAGAGCTATTTAGAAAAAGAAGAAAAACCTAGATGTGTGTATGTATATATATGCATGTGTATGCATTCTGGAATGAGGGTGAGTTTTGGAGTGTTCGAATAGCGGGGGTCCACTGTACTAATGCGAAGTAGTCAAGGTGGAAGTTTAAAATAATAATCTTGAAGTTGCACAAAAACTTTCATGGAGAGCAAAGTCAACCCAGACAATCTTTGCCCATTGCAGAATGAAGGTAGGACTGCATGTTTGAGCCAACTAAAGAATAGTTCCACGACTGCACTAGTTATTGGTAAGGTTAGAAAAATGTGGTACAATGTGGATAAGTTGGGAAAAATGGGAACACACGCAATTGGCAACAATGAACTAAAGAATTTTTTTTTGACAAGGCTCCACTTTTAACCCCTAAATTGTCCAAACGTTGATCTATGTTCTTACCGCTAGTGCTCCAAACGTAGATTTATGTTTGATTTTTTCCTGCCTCCAAATTTGGCACGATTGCCCAGAGATGGCTGGTCAGCATAGAATGGGTATTAACACACTGTGTGCAGTATTAAAAAAATCTGGGACTACTTAGTACCTTGTGGGAGGACCAGTTCAATTGAGCACCAGCTAGAGTAAATAGCATAGCAAACACCAGGGATTCACTGATGTCATGTATTAACACTCCCCTCTTAACCCTTAAACTGTCCACACGTAGATATACGTTCACGTGCGTACTGCCCCGAACGTAGATCAACGTTTTATTTTTCATTCCTTCAAATTTAGTGCGATAGGCCTGAGTCGCCTAGACATGAGAGAATGGATCTGTACTCTCAGCGTGCGCAGTATTAAAAAAATCTGGGACCACTTAGTACCTTGTGGGAGCACCAGTTCAATTGAGTGCCAGCTAGAGCAAATAGTGTGGCAAACACCAGGGATTCACTGATGTCATGTCGCATTAACACTCCCCTTATAAGAGAGAGGAAAGTAAAAATAGGTTAGATAAATACACGAGTGGCTGTGGGTGGGTGCGAGTTGGACCTGACTAGCTTGTGCTACTAGGTCTGATGCCATGCTCCTTCCTTCAGAGGATGTGACCTGACTAAGTGGGTCATTGGTCTAAGCTGGGGGGTGACATGGACCTGCCTTGCATGGGCCAGTAGGCCTGCTGCAGTGTTCCTTCTATCTTATGTTCTTATGTATTCGGCAGGCTGGCTGGCTGTGTCTGTCTGTATGTCTGTCTGTCTCTATATCTCTGTCTGTCTCTATATCTCTGTCTGTCTCTATATCTCTGTCTGTCTCTATATCTCTGTCTGTCTCTATATCTCTGTCTGTCTCTATATCTCTGTCTGTCTCTATATCTCTGTCTGTCTCTATATCTCTGTCTGTCTCTATATCTCTGTCTGTCTCTATATCTCTGTCTGTCTCTATATCTCTGTCTGTCTCTATATCTCTGTCTGTCTCTATATCTCTGTCTGTCTCTATATCTCTGTCTGTCTCTATATCTCTGTCTGTCTCTATATCTCTGTCTGTCTCTATATCTCTGTCTGTCTCTATATCTCTGTCTGTCTCTATATCTCTGTCTGTCTCTATATCTCTGTCTGTCTCTATATCTCTGTCTGTCTCTATATCTCTGTCTGTCTCTATATCTCTGTCTGTCTCTATATCTCTGTCTGTCTCATATTCGTATCTCTATTCTGTCTGCTCTATATCTCTGTCTGTCTCTATATCTCTGTCTGTCTCTATATCTCTGTCTGTCTCTATATCTCTGTCTGTCTCTATATCTCTGTCTGTCTCTATATCTCTGTCTGTCTCTATATCTCTGTCTGTCTCTATATCTCTGTCTGTCTCTATATCTCTGTCTGTCTCTATATCTCTGTCTGTCTCTATATCTCTGTCTGTCTCTATATCTCTGTCTGTCTCTATATCTCTGTCTGTCTCTATATCTCTGTCTGTCTCTATATCTCTGTCTGTCTCTATATCTCTGTCTGTCTCTATATCTCTGTCTGTCTCTATATCTCTGTCTGTCTCTATATCTCTGTCTGTCTCTATATCTCTGTCTGTCTCTATATCTCTGTCTGTCTCTATATCTCTGTCTGTCTCTATATCTCTGTCTGTCTCTATATCTCTGTCTGTCTCTATATCTCTGTCTGTCTCTATATCTCTGTCTGTCTCTATATCTCTGTCTGTCTATATATCTCTGTCTGTCTATATATCTCTGTCTGTCTATATATCTCTGTCTGTCTATATATCTCTGTCTGTCTATATATCTCTGTCTGTCTATATCTCTGTCTGTCTATATCTCTGTCTGTCTATATCTCTGTCTGTCTATATCTCTGTCTGTCTATATCTCTGTCTGTCTATATCTTTGTCTGTCTATATCTTTGTCTGTCTATATCTTTGTCTGTCTATATCTTTGTCTGTCTATATCTCTCTCTCTCACATGTACACATAAGTACAGTTATTATACATAGTGTAAATTACCTAGGATAACCCAAAAATTCCAGGCAAAGTGATATATACAGAGCTTGTAGATATATGACATAATAAGCATGACTGGCAACTCAATGGCAAGAAATACGCATTTTCACTTCATCAGGAATCAGACTACTGCGTTGTGTGTAATACCTGTTGGTTTACGAGCCGCTGTCTGAGCCTAAGAGACAAGCAGATGGAAAGACACACGCATACAGGCAGAAAGGCACACACAATCAGACAAAGACAGATACACACAGGCAGACAGAAACACAGGCTTTGACATAAGCAGAGCTAGACAGACATACATGTTTCTGTGTAACTCATCAAGTGTCACTCCACTGCTTACCCTGTCAGCAGTTTAGCGACACTCATCATAAACACCATGCTTCAAGAAGTTTCATGCATATATACTCCAGCATGTCTAAAACATTGCTGAGACCTAAAAATACTTTGTATACATTTCTAGACAATAGTGAATGACCAAGGCAGGTGAAAATGTTCACCTGTTGGTGTGATTGTGTTATTTGAGTACTATTTCAGTACCTAATATGAAATCACAAACTATTATAAATTGTAATTATAAGAATACAAAAATTATATAAATTAAAATAAACACAAAAAAAAGGATATTGGCAACACTTCTACAAGTGGCAGGACACGATGTTGCTGTCAGGTGAGAATCCAGTGCCAACTTTGCTATTTTATATCTTTCTAACTGCTGGTCCTATTTTATTTATTTTTTTTACATTATGTAAAAAATGTCCTCTGTTTAAAAAAAATTTTTTTTTTTTTTTTTCAAAATATTTGGAGTGATGGGTGGTCATTTAGAGAGAATGGATCAAAGTAGAATGATTTGGAGAGCGTATAAATTTGTAGGGGAAGGAATGTGGGATGGGGGTTGTCCTCGAAAAGGTTGGAGGGAGCGGATAAAGGTTGTTTTGTGGGTGAGGGGCTTGGACTTCCAGCAAGCATGTGTGAGCTGACAAGCTGTTGGAGTGTGAGCAGGGTAACATTTTGTGAAGGGATTCAGGGAAACCAGTTAATTGATTTAGTTGGACTTGAGTCCTGGAAATGGAAAGTACAATTCCTGCACTTTAAAGGAGGGGTCTGGGATAGTGACAGCTGGGAGGAACTATTCTCAGCTGTCGTATCTGAGTGCCTCTGCAAAGACAGTGATTATGTATGATTGTGGTGAAAGTGTTGAATGATGAAAGTATTTTCTTTTTGGGGATTTTCTTTCTTTTTGGGTCACCCCGCCTTGGTGGGAAACAGCCAATTTGATGAAAAAAAACAAGGCTCAGGTTAGGGTGTGTTCGAGAGAGGGAGATTACTTCCCAGTAAAAGTAGGTCTTAGACAGGGCTGTGTAATGTCACTATGGTAGTTTAATATATTTATAGAAGGGGTTGTAAAAGAAGGAAATGCTAGGGGGGTTGGGGAGAAGAGTGGGATTAAATTATGGGAAATCTAATACAAAATGGGAATTGACAGTTACTCTTTGCTGAGGATACTGTGCTTATGGGAGATTCTAAAGAAAAGTTGCAAAGATTAGTGGACAAGTTTGGGAGGGTGTGTAAAGGTAGAAAGTTGAAAGTGAGCATATATAAGAGTAAGATGATGAGGGTAAGAAAAATTGGATATCACATTGGAGAGAGTGATTATGAAAGAATTAAATGTTTTCAGATATTTAAGAGTAGATTTGGCAGTGGATGGGTTTATGAAGGATGAGGTTAACCATAGAATTGATGAAGGAAAAAAGGCGAGTGGTGCGTTGAGGTATCTGGAGACAAACTGTTATCCTTAGAGGCAAAGAAGGGAATGTGCAAAAGTATAGTGGTACCAACACTCTTACATAAGTGTGAAGCTTGGGTTGCAAATGCTGCAGCGAGGATGTGGCTGGAGGTAGTGGAGATGTCCTGTTTAAGGGCAATGTGTGGTGTAAACATTACCAGAGAATTCAGAGTGTGGAAATTAGGACTTGTGGAGTTACTAGAAGTATTTGTCAGAGGGCTGAAGAGGGGTTGAGGTGGTTTGATCATTTAGAGAGAATGGATCTAAGTAGAATGACTTGAGAGCATATAAATCTGTAGGGGAAGAAAGGCGAGTTAGGGGTTGTCCTCGAAAAGGTTGGAGGGAGCGGATAAAGGAGGTTTTGTGGGTGAGGGGCTTGGACTTCCAGCAAGCATGTGGGAGTGTGTTAGACAGGAGTGAATGGTGATGAATAGTTTTTGAGACCTGGCAAGCTGTTGGAGTGTGGGCAGGGTAATATTTTGTGAAGGGATTCAGGGAAAACAGTTACAGTAATTGATTTAGCTGGACTTGAGTCCTGGAAATGGGAAGTACAATGCCTCAACTTTAAAGGAGAGGTTTGGGATATTGGCGGTTTGGAGGGATTTTCTGAACTGTCATACCTGAGCGCCTCTGCAAAGACTCATTATGTATGAGTGATGGAGAAAGTATTTTCTTTTGGGGATTTTCTTTCTTTTTGGGTCAATCTGCCTCAGTGGCAGACGGCCAACGTGTTGAAGAAAAAAATAATTTGAACCACTATTCATTACCTTTGAGCACAGAGCAACTTCACAGCCTTCATCTTTTCAGAATCTGAAAAAAATATTAAAATATCAAAATTTATTTTCCATGGTTTGTATACTTCAATTATAAATGAACTATGATATACCTAAAATAAAAGTAAAACATTTCACCTTCCATACATTCCAGAATTATACACCCTCTTAACGAACATATATTGCTGTAGTTTCTCCAGATGATCAAATAAATCCAACAACCCTCTTCCTTTGCAGAGGCACTCAGATACGACAGTTTAGATGTCCCTCCAAACTGCCAATATCCCAAACCCCTCTGGCTAACCTGTTTCCCTGAATCCCTTAAAATATTACCCTGCTCACAGTCCAACAGCTCATCAGGTCCCAAAAACCATTCGTTTCCATTCACTCCTATCTAATACATTCATGCATGCTTGCTGGAAGTCCAAGGCCCTCGCCCACTAAACCTCTTTTACCCCCTCCCTCCAACCTTTTTGAAGATGATCCCTATCCCGCCTTCCTACCCCCTACAGATTTATACGCTCTCCAAGTCATTCTACTTTGTTCCGTTCTCTCTAAATGACCAAACCACCTCGACAATCCCTCTTCAGCCATCTGACTAATACTTTTATTAACTCCACACCTCCTAATTTCCACACTACAAATTCTCTGCATAATACAGTGGAACCTTGTACTCGAATGGTTCTGTACTCAAACAATTCGGCATTCGAAAGCTTTGTTCAGTAAACAAATCGCTCAGTAGTCGACTGTTTGCTCGGCACTTTACCAAACAAACATGACCTGTCAGAACTTCGCTGTAAACTATTTCATGTTTCTTCGCATTTTTTGGTGTTTTTTAATATTTGTATAAATCAGTCACCATGGGGCCTTAGAGGGATAGTGATAGCCAATCAAAAGGAAAAATGTGTTCTGTACCTGTACAGCCTTCTGGAATCAATTAACCCTTAGGGGGTCGGTGCCATACTAGTAAGTTTTACGAGCTAGCGTCGGTGCCGTACTTGGACGCGTAAATTCTAATGACCTCAAATTAAGCGGGAAATGGCTGGTAGGCCTACATATGAAAGAATGGGTCTGTGTGGTCGGTGTGCACAGTATAAAAAAATCCTGCAGCACACACTGCATAAAGAGAAAAAAAAAATCCAACCGTATTTTTCGTTTAACCCTTTCAGGGTCCGTGCCGTAGTTCTACAGCTGAGTTCTGGGTCCAAACCGTACTTCTACGTCATGAGTTCAGCTCACTCAGATATGCTTTGAGCGGTACATTTGGGCCTAGATATGAGAGAATACATCTATGTGGTATGTGTGCACCATATCAAACAAATCCTGCAGCACAGTGCATAATGAGAAAAAAAAAAACGTAATTTTCGATTAAAACAGCGACTTTGCAGTGTTTTTTCGTATACTATTTATAGTTGTATTTGCGATTTCTTGGTCTCATTTGATAGAATGAGAGATATAGAGATGATTTTGATTGGTTTTATTACTGGAAAAGGCTTGAAACTGAGCTCAAATTAGCAGAAATCTTTAATTTTTGCCGATGTTCAAGAGTAAACAAATGACCTCACGCGTCTCATACGCACCAGCTGGTGCGTCTAATGTATGTTCACAAATGTGGTGATATTATTTGTACAATTATTACAATATTGCATAACAGTAAATCTTCCATTTTTTGGTCTGAATAAAAATTCATTATGTGAATAAAAAATAAAAATGGAATTCATTTGTAAAAACTGAAAACGTAACTAATGAACAGAGGAAATGTTATTTTAGTGCCAGGAATGCCTGCACTGTTTATTCTGCACCCTATTTTGAAATTGGAATATTTTGAACTGAGTTAAATTGGCTAAATTACCAATTTCCAATCACTATTTTGTAGTTGAAACAGTTGACTGCACGATTTCTTGTGCTCAATCGATAGAATGGAAGTAATACTAGTAAAATAGCTAAGAATTTGGTCGACTGGAATAATTTAATTGGCTTAAAATGGGAGTCAAAGTCGGCAAAATCGTCGATGCGTAAATATCGCTGATACATCAAAATTCGCGCGAGCATAATTTCGTCAATTTTCAATCAAATTTCATACTTTTTGTTTTATTACCCTCAGAAAAATATTCTCTACCATTTCATAAGAAAAAATAAGTTTTTTTTTTTTTGTAAATTCTTGGACACTGGTGCATCCCTCCCAAAAATGGCCTTGGACCCTGAAAGGGTTAAAACACTTTGCAGTTTATTTTCGTATGGTATTTATTGATGTAGTCACATTTTCTTGGTCTCATTTGATAGAATTGAAGATATATTACAGAAATAGAGATGATTTTGATTAGTTTTAGTACTGAAAATAGCTTCTAATTGAGCTTCAAGTAGCGGAAATGTTTGATTTTTGCCGATTTTCAAGGGTAAGCATCATGGTGGGTCTAATATACATTTACAAGTGCACTGATAGTGTTTATACAATTATTACAATATTGCATAAGAGTAATTCATCTATATTTTGGTGTGAATAAAAATTCTTTATGTAAATAAAAAATCAAAATGAAATTCATCTGTAAAGCCTGGAAACAACTAATAAACAGAGGAAATGTTAATTTAGTGCCAGGAATGCCTGCATTGTTTATTCTGGACACAATTTTGAAAATGGAACATTTTGAACTGTGTGAAATTGGAGAAATTACCAATTTCTGATCATTCTATTGGCTACTTGAAAAAGTTGATTGGGCAGTTCCTTGTGCTCAATCAATAAAATATAAGTAATACTAACAAAATAGCTAAGAATTTGGTCAACTGGAATAATGTAATTGGCCTAAAATAGGAGTCAAATAGGCAAAATTGCAGAAATGTAAATATCACTGACAGTCAAATTTGCGATAGTGTAATTTCGTCAGTTTTCTACCAAATTTCATACTGTGTTTTATTACCTTCAGAAAAAGATTCTCTACTAATTAATAAGAAAAAATAAAGAAAATTTTTGAAAATTCTTGGAACCTGTGGACAATGCTTGGACCCTGAAAGGGTTAAACTTAAAACCAAGAGGCAAAGACTAATGCTATTTTGAGTTTAGAAAATTCTGAAGTACAGTGTTACCCCAGATTTTGTACAGCTCGCAACTCGAACAAGTGTATTTTTGGGGGTCTGAAACGGACTAATCTAATTTACATTCATCCTTATGGGAACAAATTAGTTTGGTAACGGCACTCAAACAGCCTTCTGGGATGAATTACGGACGAAATCTGGGGTACCACTGTATAATAAAAATAATTTACTACAAAATGATGGAGACAGGCATCCACAGACAACTGATTGAAGTGAATTTCAGCATCAATAATTAAGGTACACGTGTACACTGGATAAACATACGGGATTGTGTAGATTTACCTGTGTATTGCTCTTGAACCTCCATATCTAAATGGAGATTCCTGGCCTCCTCCAGGACACTCTGACGAAATAATATACATATAGAAAAGATTAAAATAAATCATAAAAATATTTGTAAGCAAAGAAATAAAATAAAAACATGACGTAAATTTCTTTTCTAGTATTATCAGAGATCAAAATGTTAAAAAGGCTCGTTTCACACCAGAAAAAATAATAAATTTCTTACAAAATTCAAGCTTCAGTTTAACCTTTGGGGTCCAAGGGGTCTCTCTGAAACTCGTTCTCAGGGTCCACGAATTTAAAAAAAAAAAAAATTATTTTTTCTTATGGAATGATAATCTTTTTCCGATCATAACGCCACAAAAATTATGAAATTTGATCGAAAACTAACGGAATTATGCTTTCGCGAAGTTAGCGGTAGCCATGACACTTACGCATCGGCGATTTCGCCCACTTTGAGCCCTATTTTCGGCACATTCCAATGTTTCAGTCTACTAAAATTATAGCTATTTCGCTAGAACTCCATTTCTTCTATCGATTGAGTACAAGAAACCGCCTATTTACCAATTTTAACTACCCAAAATAGTAGTCAGAAAATGGCAATTTGGCCAATTTCACACAAATTTCAAACGATGCCAATTTCAAAATAGGGTCTATAATAAACAAGGCAGACATTCCTGGCACTAAAATAACATCTTCTCTGTTCATTAGTCACGTCTCCAGGCCCCTCTTACATTACTTTTGCTTTCCATTTTGAATTTTTATTCTCTCAAAAAATAGAAGATTTACTGTTATGTATACAACTGCATCACTGTAAAAATGGTATAAATAATATCAGCGCACTTGTGCAAGAATATTAGACTCTCCAGTTGATGTGTATTGGACGCATGGTGTGATTTGTTTACTCCTGAACATCGGCCAAAATCGAACATTTTCGCTACTTTGCGCTCAGTTTCAAGGTACTTGTCATCATGAAACCAGTCAAAATGATCTCTATTTCTGTAATATATCATCTATTCTATAAAATGAGACTAAGAAAACGAGAATACAAGCATAAATGCCATACGAAAATAGACTGCAAAGTCGCTGTTTTAAACCAAAAACACGGTCAGAGTTTTTTTTTCCTCATTATGCATTGTGTGGTGCAGGAATTTTTTTATACTGCGCACACTGACCGCACAGACCCATTCTATCACATCTAGGCCTAACAGCCTGTTTCTGCTTGATTTGAGGGCGCTAGAATTTAGGTGTACTAGTACGTCAATAACCCCAGTGCGTAAAACGTACTTGTACGACCATAACCCCGAAAGGGTTAAAATAAATTCTTTTTTCCACAATTCTCTGCCAACTTTTACTAAACAAAAATGAAAAACATTGGTCCCTGGAGTTACAATAATTTGGAGTGATGATCTACCCTCAAAGAAAAATTTTGTTTGGATTGCAATTCAAAATTGGAGATACAATATGGATACAATGGTATGACTGTTGTGGGTTGCATCCTGGGAAGAGGCAGTAATTTCATGCAGAGGCCAGGGAGGTATAACATCTTTTAGGAGTGAAGAAGAGCAGGATAAGAGTGTGGGGGAGGTGCGTGAGGCATTACGTAGAATGAAAGGGGGTAAAGCAGCTGGAACTGATGGGATCATGACAGAAATGTTAAAAGCAGGGTGGAATATAGTGTTGGAGTGGTTGGTATTTTTGTTTAATGTATGTATGTATCCTAGGTAGTAGGTTGGTAGACAGCAACTGCCCAGGGAGGTACTACCGTCCTGCCAAGTGAGTGTAAAACGAAAGACTAATTGTTTTACATGATGGTAGGATTGCTGGTGTCTTTTTTCCGTCTCATAAACATGCAAGATTTCAGGTATGTCTTGTTACTTCTACTTACACTTAGGTCACACTATACATTCATGTACAAGCATATATATATACACACACCCCTCTGGGTTTTCTTCTATTTTCTTACTAGTTCTTTTTCTTATTTCCTCTTATCTTCATGGGGAAGTGGAACAGAATTCTTCCTCTGTAAGCCATGCGTGTTGTAAGAGTCGACTAAAATGCCGGGAGCAAGGGGCTAGTAACCCCTTCTCCTGTATACATTATGTACTAAAGTTAAAAAGAGAAACTTTTGTTTTTCTCTTTGGGCCACCCCGCCTTGGTGGGAAGCGGCCGATTTGTTGAAAGAAGAAAGAAGTTTACTGAGTATATCAGCTAATGTGTATGGTAGGGTTATTATTGAAATAATTAAAGGTAAGACAGTAGGATTGCAGATGAGCAAGGAGCCTTTAGAGTGGGTAGGGGATGTGTAGATCAAGTGTTTATATTGAAGCATATATGTGAACAGTACATACTATTTAGATAAAGGTAGGGAAGTTTTCATTGCATTTATGGATTTAGAAAAGGCATATAATAAAGCATGCGTGTGCCTATTTGATAGGAGTGAATAGAGATGTTACGATCAGGGCTTCATCTATGAGCCTGTTTTGGCCCCCTCGTAACAACATGTCGACTCGGCTCTATTCTAATTGTTCTTTAGAAAATAGCCACCTTTTATTTATAATGGGATTATTAGATTGATCCAACTTAGTAAAAGTCATGCCCTTTAATACATACATAAATACTTAGAGTATGTTACAAAGTTCTCTTTCAGTGTAAAACAAAGATACACTACAAAAATGTAGCAACTGATATAGTCTCAATAACGACACAGGTATATTAGATATCAGTCGAGACTAAGTAATATTCCTTGAGTTGGGAATTTGTATTAAGGCTGAGAGCCTGGATCAACTCATGAGAGAGTATATGATCGTCAAGAGAGAGAGCGAATCTACTCCCAACCAGGAGAGGGTGTGTGAACCTACTCCCTGTTGGGAGAGGGTGTGTGAACCTACTGCCAATACCACGGTGTGGTAAGCTAAAGTTAGGTCGGTCACGTGACAGAGGGGGGAGGCCGGCTGGTACGTAAACAAGTAACCGGGAGTATGACTAGTGGTCTCCCACTACATGACCGGCACAGTAAAACTTTAACATTGTAAAACATAAAATTACAATGTAACATCCTACCTACAACATAGCTAAATCAAATAATAGTATAAAGTAAGACATTTTCGTTTTAGCTAATAACGGAAATATCTCCAATATACTATTATGATAAAAATACACACAATATAAAATATTGGTCAAGGGTATACCCGTAACAAGAGACAAATGGTTTTTAATACTTGACATGCTGTTGGAGTGTGAGCAAAGTAACATTTATGAAGGGATTCAGGGAAACCGGCAGGCTGGACGAGTCCTGGAGATGGGAAGTACAGTGTCTGCACTCTGAAGGAGGGGTGTTAATGTCGCAGTTTTATAACTAGTGTAAAGCACCCCTCTGGCAAGACAGTGATGGAGTGAATGATGAAAGTTTCTTTTTCAGGCCACCCTGCCGTGGTGGGAATCAGCCGATGTGTTAATAAAAAAATAATAAAAAATTTAATAATTTTGCAGCATTCCCACTACACAAGTTTGAGTTTGCTGGTTGGGCACCAGCTTTTGAATCAAGTTTTTTACTAAATGATGTTATTAAAAAACAAAAAGGCACAATACTGTGATTGGAAAAATACACAAATAACCTGCACATAGAAGCTTACGACAACATTTCGATCCAACTTCGACCATTTACAAAGTCATTTTAAAAACAAGAGAGGGCGAAGGGGAAGTAGTGGTAGTAGGAAGGTAGGTATTGGAAGTAGTAGAAGCAATAGTAGTATAAAGTAGGAAGGGTAGTTTAGTGGCACATGAAAGGGGAGTGTAGATGAATGGCTCAGAGAACCGACAAGTTATAAATTAGACACACATGCAACACTTGGGTATCTTTATTAAGGGGAGTGAAGGGAGGAAATATTTTAGTAATGGAGAGACTGGCCACTCTCTGACAGACTCAAAGAGCACAAACGTGTGATAGGCTCGCCGACACCAATAATGCTCTTTGTCATGTTAGAGATCACAGTCATCCTACTGACTGGTCCTCTGCTATAATTGTCTACCCTACTTCTGGCTTTCACAGTCACTGTCTTGAAGCTTCCCTTTTGCACAACTTTCCGTGAATAAATCGTAGTCCTAGCAGATGTCTTCCTCTCTCATTACTCTGTCAAATACTTATGACTTAACCTGATCCTTTCTTCTCTTTTCCCTACTCTGCATGCTTGCTACACTACCTTCTAATTCAATAATGACTGGTAAAATGGAGATCATTATTTTACGAAATATCAGAGACAAATCCACATCAGTTACCTTAAACCTTAACTGTCCACACGTAGATATACGTCGGCGCACGTCCAATGTAGATCTACAGTTTTATTTTTCATTCTTTCAAATTTGGCACAATAGCCCTGAGTCGCCTAGACATGAAAGAATGGGTCTGTGCACTCTGTGTGCACAGTATTAAAAAAATCTGGGACCACTTAGTACCTTATGGGAGCACCAGTTCAATTATTATTATTATTATAATCAAATAGAAGCGCTAAACCACAGGGGTTATACAGCTGCAGGTTATTAGGATGCAGGGAGAGTGGGTTGTAAGAGGGAGATGGACGATTAGTAGGGTATGGAGTGCAAGATGACGGAGGATAGTGCAGGGGTGGAGGGTAAAAAAAGATCGAGGTGAAGGGACTGAGGGAGGTGCTAGAGGTATAATCTTCAGAGTTTGTGTAGTAAGTCAGTTTCTGGTCAAAAGTCAACAAGAGAGTCAGGATTAAAGGAGGGTCCATCTGCAAGAAGGGAAGGTAAAGAAAGGGCCGCAGAGCAAGACGCGTTGGAGGTAAATTCTGCGTGCTCGTTGATAGAGTGGACAGTCTAACAGGATATGCTCAACAGACACTGGAACCTGACAATGCTCACAGAGAGGGGCAGGGAGCCTCTCCATGAGATACCCGTGAGAAACGAGGGGCCGATGCGAAGACGGGGAGAGAGTAGTCCCCAACCTCGACATTGGTGACAAGAAGAAGG
>WNWK01038144.1:0-18097 GCA_009830355.1 Cherax destructor | reverse complement strand
AAGTAAGAACCAGAAAAAACGGTTTAAATTTTGGAAAAATTTAAATTTAGAAAGGACATAGGCAAGTACTGGTTTTCGAACAGAGTTGTAGATGCGTGGAACAATCTTCCAGTGGGGTGATATAGGCTAGGCCCTTTGGGTGGCTTTAAAAGAGATTGGACAAATTTTGGTAGGAGGGGCTGGGTTTGTTTTGGTGTCGTGAGTACGGGGGAAAATTTTTGGGGGTAGTGGGGGTTTTTGATAAGGACCTGCCTTGTATGGGCCAGTAGGCCTTCTGCAGTTTTCCCTCCATTCTTATGTTCTTAAGACCCACGGATAACTCACTACCTTTTAGAAAACTGGCCAGATACTGAGAGAAAGAAAGTCTAGTCTTACTGTAATGGGTCTGCAAGTGACATGAGTAAATTTGCTGATGATACAAAAATAGGCCGTATGATTCATTCTGAGGAGGATACCAGTGAACTCCAGGAGGATTCGGACAAATTAATGTCTTGGTATGAAAAGTGGCAGATGAAGTTCAATGTGGACAAGTGTAAGGTACTAGTCCTTGGTAATGAAAATATCCCTCGAATTTATAAACTAGGTGAAGTAGAGCTTGATCATACAGAATGTGAAAAAGACTTGGGAGTCATGGTAAGCAGGAATCTAAAGCCAAGACAACAGTGCCTAAGTGTGCGCAATAAGGCTAACAGATTACTAGGATTTATTTCAAGAAGTATAAGCAACAGAAGTCCAAAAGTTATTTTACAGCTCTATACATCACTAGTGAGACCTCATTTGGATTATCGAACCAAGTAAGAACCAGAAATAACGGATTTAAATTGGATAAATTTAAATTTAGAAAGGACATAGGCAAGTACTGGTTTTCGAACAGAGTTGTAGATGCGTGGAACAATCTTCCGAGTAGGGTGATATAGGCTAGGACCTTGGGTGGCTTTAAAAAGAGATTGGACAAATATATGAGTAGGAGGGGCTGGGTTTGATTGGTGTCGTGAGTACGGGAGTAAATTCTTAGGTAGTGGTGGTTTTGATAAGGACCTGCCTTGTATGGGCCAGTAGGCCTTCTGCAGTGTTCCTCCATTCTTATGTTCTTAAGACCCACAGATAACTCACTACCGTTTCCCCCAGAAAACTGGCCAGATACTGAGAGAAAGAAAGTCTAGTCTTACTGTAATGGGTCTGGATGGAGAAAGATATCCGCGGTACTTTGGGATATCTCCTCCGGGCCCCCAGGACAGATGTTGAGTCACGTGGGGGATGCTGCTCTGGTTGCAGCACTTGTTCTCTGGTTGAAGTCTGGTCTGGTAAGAACGCAGGTCATGCGTCGTGAGTCTCACACTGCTTGACCTCCGCAAGGGATTGCCATTTCTCTTTGGTTAACATAACCTAATGTACCTATTTAAGGCTTATATCTACCTATATTAAGGTGCTAGAACTACATTATTAATATCTAACATTGCCTCAATAATCCTAATATTAGTTACTAACTGTACAAACTTGCCTAGGCCTTCCTAGGAGAATAAATCTATCAATTAAAATGTACACAATTGTTACCTCCGCCAACTTGAATGTGTATGTTTGTTTTGGTTGGGTGTGTGGGTTCATGTACTCCGAGGACCAATCCGTGGTATGTTTAAGGCTCCTTACAACTCACTTACCCTATGGAACTTGAGTGACTCAAAAAAGTTTCAACAAAAGTGTTGAAATGTGGGCCAAGATGTATGAGGTGTTTTTGTGTGATTAAGTGTTTCAGTTGATTCCCATGAATGTTAGTGAATGTGTCTTGGAAGTCTGTATGTTTAGCATTTAAGTCTGCAAGAAGATAGACAAGAATGTTGGAATGGTTGAAGAGGAGGTTTAAGTCTGTGATGTTAATATTGGAGTTGGGTCGAGAATAGGTAGTGTAGAGAATAATGGGGCCATGTAGAGTAAAGACTTTTACTGCCAGGCTGTGGGGGCAGGTGAAGAGGATGTTTAGGAATTCATGTCGAATAGTACTGTTCACCATAATGGCAGTGCCATTATAGGGATCAGCACTAGACTGGCGTGTAGTGTAACCCCAAGTCCTTTAGTTGTGTTTGCATATGTGGGGGAAGTGGAGGGTGTGGCAGAAGGAAGGGAGGCGTCTGAGGGTAGGGGTGGGAAGCTAGCAATAGATAGTTGGGTTTGGGGATTGGTAGGGAATTGGGTTTGGGGATTTGAGGAGAAAGGGTTGGTAGAGTTTGCAGGTTTATCTGAGCGCAAGGAGAGGGTGTGTTCTTTTCGTATGGGGCATCGGAAGGAGGTAGCAGGGTGAGGTTGTTGGCAGTTAGGACATTTAAGGGGGTTAGAGCAGGTAGTCCAGTAGTGGTCTGGAGAGGAGCATTTGGAGCAAATTTGTTTTTTTGAGCAGGAGGACTTGTCATGTCCGAATCCATAGCATTTAAAGTTTTGAAGTGTGGGAGTGAAGTTAGGAATGTATAGAGATGTGTTAGGAATAATAAACATTTTAGCACGGATGCCTTGCTGGAGGAGGTAAGAGGCTTCATCAGGTGTGGAGCAACGAATTTTGAGGGTATTTGAGTGTGGAGGTCTGAATAAGTCTTCTACAGCCACGTTATTTCTGTTAGCAATGTCTAGTTTAATGTCGTTTGGGTCGTTGTCATAATCAGCCAGGTTAGATTTGTCGACCTGCTTTGCAATCACTGTACTCTTGGCTCTATGCTCAGGAGTCCACTTGACTACAAAACCAGCCTCAGGAAGTTTAGTTCTAATGTGTGGAGAGCAGTAGGATTTATAGGAAGCATGGTCAAGAGTGACCATGAGTTGTGTAGACATGGAAGACAGGGATTTGGGTAAGATTGAATAATATAGAGGCAGCATTAATGGTAGCTTTATCAGGTTTAGAGTACGTTAGAAAAAGTGAACAATGTGCATTGGGTTGAGAAGCAGACATGGTGGACACACAGGGCAACAACAATTTTGAATTAACAAAAAATGGCTGTGGAGGGGTTAATTAAAGTAAAGAACATAAGAAATGAGGAACACTGCAGCAGGCCTGTTGGCCCATACTAGGCAAGTCCTTCACAATCCATCCCACTAACAGAATAATTGCCCAACCTAATTTTCAATTCTACCCAAGAAATAAGCTTTGATGATTCTATTAACTCAAGTGCGAGGTCTCAGTACACAAGAAACTAGTCTGGGTAAGTACATGTGTAACAGACACATGCACTTGCCTGGATATTACCTTAAAGTTTTCTGTAGAGGCACGTCACAGGAGGCGTATTGACACTGGAAAAAAAAGAGGTGAACTGTCGCTGATGGAGCACTATCTATACTCTGAACGGCGAGGAGAGGCAGCCCTATCAGTATGTGGTGCAGACGACATGCTCAGCTGAGGTGTGCATGTGCTTCAGTCAGCAGAGGGAGGCTATCAGCCCTTGAGATGGCAGCCAGCGACGCAGGTGTATGAGCTTTCTGGCAGCAACAGGAGTGCCGAGAGAGACTACCTGACCTTGGGAAGGCAGTTAACGACGTAAGTTCTGTAAGAACATAAGAAAGAAGGAACACTGCAGCAGGCCTACTGGCCCATGCTAGGCAGGTCCAAGTCTCCCACCGGCTTAAGCCAATGCCCCGACCCAGCCAGGTCAGGTTACATTCACTTAAGGAAGGAGCACGGCATCTGACCTAGTAGCACAAACTAGTCAGGTACAACTCACACCCACCCGCACCCACTCATATATTTATCTAGCCTATTTTTAAAACTACACAACGTTTTAGCCTCTATAACTGTACTCGGGAGTTTGTTCCACTCATCGACAACTCTATTACCAAACCAATGCTTTCCTATATCCCTTCTGAATCTGAATTTATCCAACTTAAAGCCATTGCTTCGAGTCCTGTCAATACAAGATATTTTTAGCACGCTATTTACATCCCCTTTATTTATTCCTGTTTTCCATTTATATACCTCAATCATATCCCCCCTAATTCTACGCCTTCCTAGAAAGTGCAGACTCAGGGCCCTCAGTCTATCCTCATAGGGAAGATTTCTGATACATGGAATCAACTTAGTCATAAGAACATAAGAACATAAGAAAGGAGGAACACTGCAGCAGGCCTGTTGGCCCATACTAGGCAGGTCCTTCACAATCCGTCCCACTAACAGAATATTTGCTCAACCCAATTTTCAATGCTACCCAAGAAATAAGCTTTGACAATTCTACCCACTCATGCGCGAGTCCCACTCAAATCCAACCCCTCTCACTCATGAATTTATCCAACCTAAATTTGAAACTACCCAAGGTCCTAGCTTCAATAACCCTACTAGGCAGACTGTTCCACTCATCAACTACCCTATTTCCAAACCAATACTTTCCTATATCCTTTCTAAATCTAAACTTATCTAACTTGAATCCATTATTGCGGGTTCTCTCTTGGAGAGATATCCTCAAGACCTTATTTATATCCCCTTTGTTAATACCCATTTTCCACTTGTATACCTCGATCATGTCTCCCCTCGTTCTACGTCTTACAAGTGAATGTAATTTTAGGGTCTTCAATCTTTCTTCATACTGAAAATTTTTAATGCTATGTATTAATTTAGTCATTCTACGCTGAATGTTTTCTAACGAATTAATATCCATTCTGTAATATGGAGACCAGAACTGAGCTGTGTAATCTAGGTGAGGCCTTACTAACGATGTATAAAGCTGTAATATAACCTCTGGACTTCTGTAGCTTACACTTCTTGATATGAATCCCAGTAATCTGTTTGCCTTATTACGTACGCTTAGGCACTGCTGTCTTGGTTTAAGGTTGCTGCTTACCATAACCCCCAAGTCCTTTTCGCAATCTGTATGGCTAAGTTCTACGTTATTTAACTTATAAGTGCTCGGGTTATGGACCCTCCCTAGCTTCAGAAATGAGCAAGAAGGGTAAAGAGAAAGGAGGGTCTTTAAATGTATATTACACCAATAGTCGTAGTGCTAGGAATAAGATGGAGGTTTATAGAACAAAAGTTAGGGATAAGATAGGTCCCCTTAAAAATAACTCTGGGCATGATGATAAATTATGTAATATCACAGTCACTAGCGAAATGGTTATGAAACAACTAGACCGACTGAAACAAAATTAATCGCCAGGTCCTGATGAGCTTTTTGCAAGGGTTCTTAAGGAATGCAAAATGGAACTCTGTGAACCAATATCTAACATTTTTAATTTATCTCTTCAAACAAGTGTAGTGTCTGATATGTGGAAGATGGCTAATGTAATTCCTATTTTTAAAGCAGGGGACAAGTCAGTACCGTCAAATTACCGCCCAATAAGCCTGAACTCAATTGTAGGCAAATTACTAGAGTCAATTATAGCTGATATTATTAGAAGCCATAATTTGATTAATGATACTCAGCATGGATTCACGAGGGGCCGTTCCTGCCTATCTAATTTATTAACCTTCTTCACTAAAGCTTTTGAGGCTGTTGATCACGATAAAGAATTCGATATTGTTTATTTAGACTTTAGTAAGGCTTTTGATAGAGTACCGCACCAGAGACTGTTAAAGAAAGTGGCAGCTCATGGCATTGGGGTAAAAGTGCTGTCGTGGATCGAGTCATGGCTCACCAATAGGAAGCAGAGAGTGTGCATAAATGGGGTTAAATCCGAATGGGGACTTGTAACAAGTGGTGTTCCACAGGGATCAGTCTCAGGCCCATTGTTATTTATAATATATATCAATGACCTTGACGAGGGAATTACTAGTGATATGAGCAAATTCGCCGACGACACGAAGATAGGTAGGATAATTGATTCAAACATAGATATCATAGAACTTCAGGAAGATTTAAACAAACTTAATTCGTGGTCAGAAAAGTGGCAGATGCAGTTCAATGTAGATAAATGCAAGGTTCTGAAGCTCGGGAGTGTCCATAACCCAAGCACTTATAAGTTAAATAACGTAGAACTTAGCCATACAGATTGCGAAAAGGATTTGGGGGTTATGGTAAGCAGCAACCTTAAACCAAGACAGCAATGCCTAAGCGTACGTAATAAGGCAAATAGATTACTGGGATTTATATCAAGAAGTGTTAGCAACAGAAGTCCAGAGGTTATATTACAGCTTTATACATCATTAGTAAGGCCTCACCTAGATTACGCAGCTCAGTTTTGGTCTCCATATTACAGAATGGACATAAATTCGTTAGAAAACATTCAGCGTAGAATGACTAAATTAATACATAGCATTAGAAATCTTCCTTACGAAGAAAGATTGAAGACCCTTAAATTACATTCACTTGTAAGACGTAGAATGAGGGGAGACATGATCGAGGTATACAAGTGGAAAATGGGTATTAACAAAGGGGATATAAATAAGGTCTTGAGGATATCTCTCCAATAGCGAACCCGCAATAATGGATTCAAATTGGATAAGTTTAGATTTAGAAAGGATATAGGAAAATATTGGTTTGGAAATAGGGTAGTTGATGAGTGGAACAGTCTGCCTAGTAGGGTTATTGAAGCTAGGACCTTGGGTAGTTTCAAATTTAGGTTGGATAAATACATGAGTGAGAGGGGTTGGATTTGAGTGGGACTCGCACTTGAGTTAATTAGGTTGTAAATGAATGGTTCAGAGAACCGACGAGTTGGTAAATTAGACACATATGTAACACTTGGGTATCTTTATTGAGGAAGTTTGCCACACAGTGGCTTCATCAGTCCATACAAGGAGAATCGTGAAGAACAGGAGAGTTTGAGTGGCAGTCCCTCAATCTTGAGTCGATGTTGCAGTCCATCAATCTTGAATAGAATACAACATATGAGCGTAGAGGAAGCTTATATACTGTGGAAATAAATGGTATAAAATACCGACACAATGTGTTTATTTTTCCATTGTGTCGGTATTTTATACCATTTATTTCCACAGTATATAAGCTTCCTCTACGCTCATATGTTGTATTCTATTCAAGATTGATGGACTGACAACATCGACTCAAGATTGAGGACTGACCACCTCATACTCCTCCTGTTCTTCACGATTCTCCTTGTATGGACTGATAGCACTGTGTGGAAACGTTTCCTCAATAAAGATACCCAAGTGTTGCATATGTGTCTAATTTACCGAAAATTAGGTTGGGCAATTATTCTGTTAGTGGGATGAATTGTGAAGGACCTGCCTAGTATGGGCTAACAGGCCTGCTGCAGTGTTCCTCCTTTCTTATGTTCTTATCACAATGAAACAGCCTGCACCCGACGCCAAGCCAGTCCACTCATAATCCAGCCACCTAACAGCAAGTTAGAGAGCACTGTAACCACCCTGCTCTCTCGACTCTGCCCTCACCGAACCCGCTCACCTGACGCCAAGCCAGTCATGATCCAGCCAAATGTCAACGAACCAGCGAGCACTGCACACACCCTGGTCTTCGATTCTGCCATCATTCATCGCTTCACAGCTGGGTTTAGCCCTGGCTCTTTATCTCCGACTCAAGATCTTCCTCTCATCAGCTATTCTTCGTCTGTTCCCCACTTCGCATTCGCCCTCTTGAGGGCTCTTACCTGAGAGTATTCAGTTCAGTTCAGTTCAAGCAAGTAGGTACGTGGGTGTTGTCGACTGGTGTGGGTCGCATCCGGGGGGAACAAGATTGATGACCCTAATGGAAATAAGACAACAAAATCTTATCTTATCTCTTATCTTGACACTTTGATGAAATATATTGTTACCCCTTATAAAAGCACAAAGAAAACATTTTACTCTCTAATACAAAGAAAATGGTTTTGTTAAGTAAAAGGACACAGTTGCAACTAATGTGACATTTTATTGTGGCAACGTTTCGCTCTCCAGGAGCATTCTCAAGCTTTCTCCTGGAGAGCGAAACGTTGCCACAATAAAATGTCACATTAGTTGCAATTGTGTCCTTTTACTTAACATATTGTCGGTAATTCTACCAAAATGGTTTTGTAAAGACAAACATAATTAAATTGTTATCTATTATTTGATTACTTTTTAGAAGTTGTGTATCATTATGTGAGGTGTGCAGACAGCCTCTCAACCCTGAACATCGGCAACAGAAGCTAGGTCATTTAATTTTTTTCTCCTAGGACAGAAATCCGCTATTCTTTTATAAATAATATCCAAGCTTAGTATTCCAAGGGAGATTGTTTTTGGTGTGTGTTGTGAGAAATGTTTTAGCTGTTAGTAGGCAAAATAATATTTAATATGTAAAATGATTTTTAAGTAGATGTTACAGTGGAAACCGTCACATCGTGGACAAACAGGATAGATGCTTAATTTTAATAAACAAATTTTGCAGCAGGCAAAAACAAAACGGCTGCTCCTATGATTATTGTCACACCCTGCGTCATTATGTACTGGAATGCGATAAAATTAATGAATTCAGAGACAACTCACTCAGAAATGTTCAAGATATGTCAAAGTATTTTATCCACAGTGGTATTGTGGGGAATTGTGGGAGATAAGTCTATCTGGGACACCGTCACTAGCAATAAACAAACTCCCAGGGAGATGATCGACTCGTATAATTTTACCGCAGTCATTCCCTTTAAGGTATGTGAGAACTTTACCCACTCCTGGCCGCACTCAAGGGGTACCTTCAATATTCTCACGTTAGCCCACTGCACTCTGGACCAGTATAAATAAATCTGAGTAGATAATATTAATAATTATGGTATGATTAAATTTAAGTGGACTGTATAGGTTATTAAACAACTGATCAAGTAGGAGGAAAGGTAGAGAACACACACTTAATTAACAGCATCATAGCGGTGCATTGTAGATCGTTGACCTAGCTAAAGTACATCTACTGTGCGTAACAATATTATTGGCCAATAACAAAGACGACAGATGAGTACTTAGCTTTAGATGAGGGAGTCGTTTCGTTGTTGACGTCCTCCTGCGGTCTGTCCGATCGCGATGGTAAGGGTTGTCCCGTCGAGTCAAGGCAAATTAATTTCCTTGAACTCTTATACGCCCCCGAGACCGGGCGTTAGTTAACATGTGGTTGGTCGGGGTAGCGATTCAGATCCTCTCACTATTCCGACCTTATTACTGTTTATACGTGTAACTTTACACACTACATATATCCTGGCTTAATGCCCCACTAGTTTATACACATTCACCGTCTCGATACTTGTATTTCGAGTAGATAAATTGCGATATGTTAGTTCATCTCCTCCGCATCCAACATGGCGGTCGGGGTACAGCGTACCCACGCTAGCCCCGCTCGGTACAATAACCCCCTGATTATTTACAACTCGGTTTCACTATATTCACCATTTCACAATATTCATCGAATATATTTCAGTCTCTTCTAAGACGAAAGCCCCCCAGCATCAGGGGTTACGACTTCATTCTGTCGTATGGTCGCTTCACTGAGTTCAAATAGGCCTATGACAGCATCACTCGCTGGTGGCACGCCTTATTTCACAATTACTGTCCTATTACTGGACCTCCTGGACCGATTGTCCCACTTTATATTCACCGCGTCACTGGATACTCCTCCACATTACGAAAGGAGGTAATTAAGTCTTGTTTGGCGGGCGGAATCTCCAAATTTCGCTGGCCATCACCACCTGGAATCTGGTGTCTAGGCTGGGTTTTCACTCTCACTACTCCCCTCTCTCCCGCCTCCCTGCCCAGCTTCTTCCGCTTCCTCCCGCTGGTACGATGGTTCCCTATTCATACCCCCATGTACCAGTGGTACATTAAGGATATCTGTTCATATTGGAAAGTTTATCAATTACAACTTTCGGAAAATACCAATATTTTCCACAGGTATATTACAGACCATTCTGGAAAAAATACCCTGACTTTGCTCCCTGTAAATAAAGAATAACCACACATGTGTACTCACCTAATTGTGGTTGCAGGGGTCGAGACTCAGCTCCTGGCCCCACCTCTTCGCTGTCCACTACTGGGTCTCTGCTCTCCCTGCTCCATGAGCTTTATCATACCTTGTCTTAAAACTACGTATGGTTCCCGCCTCCACTATATCGTTCGCTAGACTATTCCACTTCCTAACTACTCTATGGCTGAAGAAGTGCTTCCTAACATCCCTTTAACTCATCTGAGTCTTCAGCTTCAAGTTGTGTCCCCGTGTTTCTGTGTTCCCTCTCTGGAACATCCTGTCACTATCTACCTTGTCAATTCCCCGCAGTATTTTGTATGTCGTTATCATGTCTCCTCTAACCCTTCTGTCCTCCAGTGTTGTTAGTCCTATTTCCCTCAACCTTTCTTCATAGGGCAGTCCCCTGAGTTGTGGAACTAGCCTTGTCGCAAACCTTTGCACTTTCTCTAATTTCTTGACATGCTTGACCAGGTGTGGGTTCCAGACTGGTGCTGCATACTCTAGTATGGGCCTGACGTACACGGTGTACAGGGCCTTGAACGATTTCTTGTTAAGGTAATGGAACGCTAATCTTAGGTTTGCCAGTCGCCCATATGCTGAAGCGGTTATCTGGTTGATGTGTGTTTCCGGAGACGTGCTTGGCGTTATACTCACCCCAAGGTCTTTCTCCTTTGCCGAGGTTTGTAGCCTTTGTCCGCCTAGCCTGTACTCTTTCAGCGGTCTTCTTTGCCCTTCTCCGATCTTCATGACTTTGCATTTGGTGGGGTTAAATTCGAGAAGCCAGTTGCTGGACCAGGTGTCAAGCTTATCCAGGTCTCTTTGAAGTCCTGCTTGGTCTTCATCCGATGTGATTCTCTTCATTAATTTCACATCATCTGCGAACAGAGACACTTCTGAGTCTATCCCGTCCATCATGTCATTCACATATACCAAGAATAGCACTGATCCTAGGACTCACCCCTGCGGTACACCGCTCGTCACAGGTGTCGTGTCAGTATTATATATACACTTGTGTAGTGTATTAGTATTCATCTTAGCTTATACAGCTGGTCCCTTTGCGTGTGACGTCATAATACCCGCTCATGTGAGAGGCGTCCTCCCGGGCATCGGCCTCAAAACCGCCGTAGACCTACCTTAGAACAGACGTGGCCTGGTATCTCTCCCAATTCACGTAATATATCTACTCCACCATCCATTCGTGAGTTTACTTCCAACCATATTTACCTCTCCCAATACCCACACGACAAGTGGTGGGCAGAAGTGGGCCCGTAAATCTTATCGATTATGGAGATAAAGGGAGATAGAATTCGACAAAGCCAGTAGACACCTTGTGTACCAGTGTGTCGGCCTACCCAGCTACCAACTTAAGAAGTGATTCGCCAACCAGCCTACTATATCTCCTGGTCAGCAGCTAAGTGCCTCATCTGTTAATTTCTTAAAACCTTCGAGGGGATGATCCGGGTTTTGCAAATTCTGAACGAGTAAGCCAGTCTGTGAGGGAGAGAGATACCTGTGCCCAAGCCCCCCATCAGTTACGTCAGCCTAGGCTTAAGCCAGCCTCTACCCTGCTGATCTAATTGTTACAAGATTCCAAGCCAGTCAACCTGTGTGAAAGGTCTAAACTAAGCCAGCAAGCCACCCCAGCTGTCTGAGAAGTAAGCCACGTGAGTTCACGCATTTATACCGTCCTTGTACTTCAGTGTATCGCTGTTCTGAGTCCTGTGGTATCCTGGGTTATTCAAGCCACCCTGGGTTAAATTCACGTGTTTTTTATAAACGGCGTAAGCCACAGGCGTGCGTGACACGCAGTCAACAGCGTGAGCCACCCCACCTCACCCACGCTAAGACAGACGCCGTCATCACCCACGTGACTCAGTCACCATCCACACAAAGATTCAAGTGTGGATAATTTCACCCTTAACTGGGTCCTGCAAGCAGTTATTGGCTACGAATCGGGTCGAGCGTCCAGAGTGTGTTTCTTTTGAGCTGTTTTGTGCCAACTTTATTAAAGCCTAGATTCGTAGTTCACCGTGTACGCACAAATTCTCCACATTTCTCCACGTGTGGACCAGACGACATCATTCTAGTAGTATACAAAATTCCTAATACTCAATATCCAAAGGAATGTAATGAGTTACCTAATCATCTCAAGACCAGTCTTAGTGTAAAGCAATTTAAGAATAAAGCCAATGAATCTGATGAATGAAGCTACAGAAAAGTAGGATATTCATTTCATGAATTTATAAAAAAAAAATCCTTAATGATTTATTAATCTGTTATACATTCAGTTTTGAATAATTTGCAGTATGTATATATGCCAGACTGTTAATTAACAACCTATTGACTACACGAGTCATTAAGGCCGAATGTATCCTGCTCGCCACATGTCATGAATACCTTAAACCCTCTCAGTGTATTTACACTGAGAGACGTGTACCTGTCGGTGTACAAAGCGTGTGAACATGACAGGAAGTAAACTTTCAGTATGCTATATGCATTCATAATGAATATAGCAGATTCTCCAGTTCTATACCTTACATATCCTACTTAACACCACCTAAATCTATGAGTTATTTTGATAGTAGAAACTGGAGCATGCAGCATACTCCAGGTATAGGGCTTACTAATTTGCAGAGCAGTGGAGGCGCAAGGGGGCATGAAGGGAGGTGAAAGTAAGATCAAGGGGGTCTAGGTAAGATCAAGGGGGTCTAGGTAAGATCAAGGGGGTCTAGGTAAGATCAAGGGGGGTCTAGGTAAGATCAATGTGTCCAGATTAAATCAAGGGGGTCTAGGTAAGATGAAGGGGGTCTGGGTAAGATGAAGGGGGTCTAGGTAAGATGAAGGGGGTCTAGGTAAGATCAAGGGGGGTCTAGGTAAGATCAAGGGGGTCTAAGTAAGATCAGTCTACAAAGTCTCTGTAAATATATATTTTATACCCCAATTTCAAAACAAATTCTTTCCCAAGACCCTCTAATACAACTCTGGAGTCAAGCGCTAAACCCACAAGGTTATGCTACTGAAAATAGGAAATTGTGGTTAATTAAACATTCCACATTTCTGAGGAATTGTTATCCATTTTCCGGCTATAATATATTCTGTTTAAGGAAAATGTATCCCGTAATGTGAATATAAAACTTTGGTTGTGTAGTTTTAAAAATAGGTTAGACAAATGAGTGGTTGAGAGTTGGACTTGCCTAGCATGGGTCAATAGGCCTGCTTCAGTGTTCTCTTTTATGTCTTAATAATGGGTATGCCTGATTTAATAGGCTTTCATTACACCCAGCATCAAGACCTTTGCCATTACCCTCATCACACTAAACTATCTTAGAATAATTATTAACCCGGTAGATTAACAGAGAATTGCCCAATCAATTATTCCCAGTATGGGCCAAGAGGCCTACTGCAGTGTCCCTCCTGTCATAGATGTCAGGATGACACTCTATGACATTTTCATTAGGATATTTATACTACCCCAGGATGCGACCCATACCAGTAGGCCTGCTGCAGTGTTCCTCCTTTCTTATGTGAACAATGCCAATGGATATAAGGGAACATGCCCACTTGTGCCCGGGATCGAATCCCGATTCTTCATTTGACGCCACTACCAACTTAGCCATGATATATCACTTACACATTTCGTCTCTGCTTCTTACACTCTTGCAGGATGGGTATAGGCTGCATAATATAGATATTAGGACTAAAACTTCTTAAAATCTAATCAGTCTTCAGTTCTAAGCTTTACAACCCATTTCTCCAATTTTTATCTCCACCCGATTCAAGGTAACCTATAGAATGCATTCCTCATTATTTCCTGGCCAGAGATTTCATCTCTGGTCGGGAGATAAGCTAATACTTCCCACTAAGCTACTTTTGATATCAATTCCTTATAATCTTTTCTATAATCTCCCCACCAGCCTACCATCTAATACAATTACTATCTGCTTCAATAACCAAACTTTAGTGGACTTATAACCTGGAAATACCTTACAAGTGGGCCCCGCCCACCTCTGACGACGTCTCCAGCTGCTGCATCTCCACATACCTGGAGTAACCCTCTCCAGGTATACTCCAAGTATAACACTAAATGTTATGGGTCAGACCATTTACTAGTGTGGTTGTCTCCACTCCTCAGACTGGTCAATATTGCTGTGTTGATCACTGTTGCAGCAGACACAGCCAGGCACAGCACTGCTCAGACTGGTCAATGTTGTTTTGTTGATCACTGTTTAACAGACACAGCCAGGCTCAGCACTGCTCAGACTGGTCAATGTTGCTGTGCTGATCACTGTTGCAGCTGACACAGTGAGGCACAGCAATTACCACACCTGGAACCATATAACCATCAACATTACACATATATACACAAAGAAACTTTATAACCATCAACATTACACATACACAAACATTACCATGTAATATAAACTAATAACATTACTGCCTGACTGATATACCCATTATTGTTTATCATAGTAAACCTCTTTATTGTCTTTAATCAATATTTCTTACACAATAACCTGATGACTAACAATTTGTTTACATGGAAGTCTATATCTGGATCACCAGGCGCAAGTTACTTGTATCAGGAGACCTTCACTAAGTTATTTTTTTTCAATAATGGGGAATAAAGAGATCAGAAAGACATACACCATTATGGGTTATTTAACGCCTAGTGTGAGAGTTATTGTTTGATCAGAGGAAGGGGACTAGCTCCAGTTCCTCTTATCAAAACCCCTCCACTAAAGTCAATTACATTCCCTCTCCAAGACATTAGGCTCCAAAGAAAATTAAGACTATTAAAATAATAATTTAGTAACCAAACTGGTGGCGGGGACCAGGAGCTGCAGCTCAACTCTGCTGTTGTACTTACAAACACGTCAATAGAAAATACTTACGTTATTTAGGTGTATTAAAAGGCTGAGGAAGCGGTAAAGCCGTCGGGGCGGCAGGAGGAGGAGCAACACGTCTCCTGTATGACCACTGAAGTTCAACTGACGTTTAGTGACCTTGAGGTTGGTCACTGTCCTGACCTTCACTATAACACCATCACTGATAACCTAACTAACTCTGACTATCACTACTAGATGGCACTACTACACTGTCAGTACTACTCATGGTGGAGCGCTCAACCCGTGGGGGTCATACATAAGGAGTGATTTTCGTGTGTAAGTTTGGTACTATTCCCTCTAAGATTTTCCAATTGTAAATAATCATGTATCTCTTCCGCCTGCGTTCTAGGGAGTACAAGTTGAGGAACTTCAAGCGTTCCCAGTAATTGAGGTGTTTTATCGCACTTATGTGAGCCATTAAGGTTCTCTGTACATTTTCTAGGTCAGCAATTTCACCTGACTTGAACGGTGCAGTTAGTGTGCAGCAATATTCCAGCCTAGATAGTACAAGGGACTTGAAGAGTGTCATCATGGGCTTTGGATCCCTAGTTTTGAAGGTTCTCATTATCCATTCTGTCATTTTTCTATCAGATGCGATTGATACAATGTTGTGGTCTTTGAAAGCGAGATCCTCTGACATTATCACATCCGGATCTTTTACATTAGTTTTTCGCTCTATTGTGTGGTTGGAATTTGTTTTATACTCCGATATAGTTTTAATTTCCTCACGTTTTCCATATCTAAGTAGTTGAAATTTCTCATCATTGAACTTCATATTGTTTTCTGCGGCCTATTTAAAGATTTGGTTGATAACCCCCTGAAGTCTTGCAGTGTATTCAATGGAGGACACTGTCATGCAAATTCGGGTGTCATCTGCAAAGAAGGCAAGGTGTTGTGGCTTACATCCCTGTCTATGTCAGATATGAGGATGAGGAACAGGATGGGGGCGAGTACTGTGCCTTGTGGAACAGAGATTTTCTCAGTTGCCACCTCAGACTTTACTCTGATTACTACTACTCTTTGTGTTCTATTTGTTAGGAAATTATAGATCCATCTGCCAACTTTTCCTGTTATTCCTTTATCACATGAAGGGGAGATTATTTTACCATTAGTACTCTACATGAAGGGCAGATTATTGTACAACTAGTACTCTACATGAAGGGAAGATTATTGTAGCACTAGTACTCTACGAATAGACAGGAAGAGCAAATTGGGGGCCCCAGGAAGAGCAAATTATATGGCCCCTGAATAAACAGGAAGAAGAAATTTGGGGCCCCCGAAAAGACAGGAGGAGCAAATTTATTTGCATTAATAACTCATTGCAGTTGTGATCAGGTGTAGACGTGTGAATGTTAATTACCTTTGTAACTTGTTCAGCCAACAAAACTTTGGAACCCCAGTCCCTGGACCCATTATGTACCTCTGTAATGTTGAGGTATAGGCGTGCATAATAAAGATAGTAAACCTCCAGGAAGAGCAAATTCGTGGGGTCCCCCAAATAGACAAAAAGAGCAGCTTGGGGCCCCCAGGAAGAGCAAATTTGGGGCCCCAAAATAGACAGGAAAAGCAATTTTAGGGGCCCCAGGAAGAGCAAACTGGGGAGCCCCTAAATAGACAAGGGCTGGAGAATGCCTGGAGATATGCATAGATAATTGACAGTGATTGTAGATCCCACTCCAAGATAATGTATGAGAGATCCCACTCCAAGGTAACGTATGAGAGATCCCACTCCAAGATAATGTATGAGAGATCCCAATCTCTGGGGTGGGGTTTGTGATTTGCGGGGTGGGGACAGAAGGAATGGTGTGTGGGTTTCGGTTTAAATTGTTCATTTGCCTTGGGGTTGTCGTGGTTGGATTCCTTCTGCGGGTATTTCTGGAGGGTGTGTTTGCCCTTTTACCTGGGTCTGGGTTCTTCCGCTCTTCTTTGTCATTTCCTCTTGTTCCTCCTTTCGTCTTTGTATCCTCTCTTTCAGTAACATCCTTTCCCCATGAGTTCTGTCTCGATCGAGGTACACTCTCTGGTACTCCCGATTGTCTCTCAGTCGTGCTTTCTCCTGCAGGATCATGGATCGAGCTGATTCTGCCTTCAAAATTACTTTGAGAGGCCGTTCTCTTCCCCTTGTAAACCACCCAATTCTCTGAAAATTTGTCACATGTGTCATGTCACCTTCACCTATTGCTTTCATGATACCTTCAATCGTTTTTTCTCCTCCTGTTTTCTTTTATCATGGGTATCCCCTTCGACTTCCTGGAGTCCGTAGACAAAAATCGACCTCTCCCTTTCGTTCTCCCACTGTCTTCCTTTGCATCCTCTGAAATGTTTTAGTTCTTTCCATTGAAGTGTCCCTTCCTTCAGTCCCTTCCCTGGCTGTGGAGGATGGGCTCCTACGATAACATGGAATGTATGGTTCGCTAATACTACTTAGCTTATTGATGAATCCAAGATGTCGCAGCCGCCACCAACACCTTCTCAGGGGATCCATATATGGCCTCAATCTCCACAGGGCTGTAAGGTAAACATACACGTGGTTTATTATAATATATTGCCCCAAAGGAGCGTATGTCCATATTTCAGTCTTTGACTTCAGACTGAATTTACACTCACGTGTTTGGACTAAAAAGTCCACGCATAACCGCCGTCCTTAGGTAAAAATTTGAATGTTCTTGAATACAAGAACTGCGCAGTCCCCTGTTTTGACCAGAACATCAAATTCTTACCTTGCTCGTGTAACTTTGAGCGATGGTGTTGGCTCCACCATATATGGCGGAAATGCTGTCTTGATTGTAGAATGCCGCTGAAGAATCACCGTCTTGTTTCGATGGAGTTCACTTGCGATTGTCTCTACTTTTCTCCTTTTTGCAGTCTGAAGCTGCGCACACTTCTGAATTTACTGCAATGTTGATGTTATTCACTAAACGTTCTGGAACAGAGTTCTTATCTTATTTCCCGATGTTAGTGGAGATTAAATGATATAACGAACGCGAACGAGTAATGTCTATGTTGATTTACGTCGCCTCGCGCCGCATGACCACTAGAGTCGTATGACCCGTTCTTGCGGTGGCCAAATTCAATCTGACCTCGTGCTGCTCTTTTGCAGTCTCGTGCAGCCATGTGGTGCCACGCGGTGCCTCGTGGTGCTGTGGTCAGCACAATTCTTGACACACTGTTGACAGTACATCTGGCTTGAATTAAATTGTTTATGCAGCCAGACGCGCCTCCTCTGGCCCTTTCCTAAGGGTGGAAAGGGTGAGGGCCCTTACCAAGGGTAGTAAGGGCGCATACCCCCCTCCTTTGGAGAATTTTCTCCACACTGGCTGAAGCCCCTATGCTCTGTGGTCTGTCCTTCCTGCTCATGTGTTCCTGGCC